>JAHQIW010006260.1:0-50481 GCA_019055375.1 Parelaphostrongylus tenuis
AGCCGTTTAATTTCTGGGTATTTGTCTCCAATAGGTAATAGAGACTCCTCAGAATAACGTGTGATTTCACTAATTAGTTCCTCGTTGTGCAGACTTCTTGAGTTTTGGTAGAGTTCAAGTCTCAACTAGTTGGAGAAGAAATCTGCTAATTGCTTCAAGAAAACCGAATCATAAAATGTACACGTGTTTTTTCTCAAAGTCAAACCATATCACCAAATGTTTTTAGAATTGTCTAACAGTGCAGAAACCTTAATGAATTTTGTCTACCATGCCACGAGATTGTCCAAGTGCATTGAAACAATACAGAGGTGCTAGCCTCCAAATACATGCAAGACATATGGCACAGAACCATTGATGAGAGAAAAGACTACTACTTTCCTATTAGAAGTACACTTTTTGAAGAAGAGGAGTTCTTGCAGTTACAAAGTTCTGTCAATTTCAATAATCTATGAAGTTGCTTACTACTGATTTTTAATCGTTTTGAAAAAAAAAAATTCGTTGAAACTGGTTAGCAATTTCACCAAAAGTTTTTCAATAACTTATGGTCCTATTGTTGAGTGAACTTGTGATCTGTGGTTCAATGAAGACATGTAGTTCTTCAGAGAAGAATGCCTGGAGGCTGAAGCGTAGAAAGAGCGATGTGCAAAATGGGCGTCAGTAGTGTAACGGACAGAGCACGCAGTCCCGGAAAGAGTGAGGTGCGGGTTCTAGTCCCGCCTGACGCCGAAGTTTTGCACATTGCTCTACATCAATGGGAATATATTTTGAAAACATCATACCACCGCTATAAGCGGTTGAATAAAAGCAAATATCAATCAAATTTTAACTGTTTTACATGAACTATCTCCTCATTATTCTGCTACTGAGTTCGAAATATTCCAAAGCAGTTTTATGTGAATACTTAATGGTGTTCATGAACGATTAATCTTACTCAGGTGGAAGTTCTCATCGACTGCTTGTCCAATAAAAAACAATAAGCACTTAAAAACTTCATTTCTCGTCATTGCTCGATTTTAGACTAGAAATATCGTTTATGTGAAGAATTTACTTGCAGGTGTGGTGATAATGAGGCCGAACTGCATAATATTTCGGCAGTACAGTGACTGCCATTATGCAGCCAAAGATAATTGTAAGCTAGGGAAAAGAGGTGGTACGATATTATACCTGGCTAATGAACAACATTTGCAGGAACTTCTTGATATCATTTTTCTGTTTGACTTTGTTGTTTAATGACAGAAAAAAATTTATATCATCACGGCGAATTGGTCAAGAGAAGATGTGACAAGGTGTGAGGCGTGAACAGAAAAGTTCGATCCTTGGCATTAGGTTCACTAAGTCGCATTCTTCTTTGGTAGTAAACACCGTCTCATAACACAAAAAATCAGCTAAAGCGCTCTTGATTGGGAGCACATATATGAGATTTCTTTTCAAGCTGCTCGTTTTATAAAAACAATAAACTAGATGGAGAGTAATGTGTTTAACTGATCAAACAAGGCGAAAGAATTTTAGTAATGTGTGTGAGTAGAAAATTTCTGATGATACTTTAGTATTCAGAAATTTTTACAAGAAAATTCATCGGAAGAAAGGCCTCTCATCCTACACTTGGAAAATGTCACTTATTTACGTCCGCAACAAGATGGATGAAGAATGTAAGGCTCAGAATGGCAAGCTATCTAGAATTATGTGTCTCTGGCCGATTGCCTTGAAAATATATTCTAGAAAATCAAACCCAGCCCATTGAAGCTTCTGTCAGTTACGAAACTAGAAAAGGGCATTCTGACATCCTAAGGGAATAATTACAGACTTCAGAAATACAGTGAAAGAAAATTATTCACAATTACTATTCAGATCTCTTCGATTAGCCATTGTCCTCTTGCTCGCTATATGGAATAAAAGGATGAAATCATCGTTTCATCAACTTTCACTTCCAGAATTCAATGGAGATTTTGTCATGAAGAATTGCAGCAATATCTGGTCCGTATTGATTTTCAAAAACAGAGGCGTTCAGTAACATCGTCAAATGTCGCCATCTCGCTTGCCTGTTGGTCCATCTATAAACTCTTTAACTGGGTCACACTAAGCAGGATTGACAGAACACAGTACAAAGGTGGTGCAGTGTGCGGCACTCAGGATTTTGAAGGAGACCCAATACCCCAGACCACATTCACACGCACTAACGGGACTCATTGAAAGTTTCGCCAGAGATTAGGGAGCGTTTTGTCTGCATATCATATTTATAAACACAAAGATTTTTATTCCGCCAGGACATAAGCAATTTTAAGAGCTATGGACAGCCAAAATATCTTCGTCAGTACACAGAGATTGCATGGTAAATCTCAGAAAAATTTCACCAAAAATTATAACTATTATAGGGGAATATTATTTTACATATATTCAGAAGGGCTCAAGAAAATAAAACCATCCCCATAAACCATGAAATAAAACCAAAACCAATAACTAGTCAAATAGTCTTCACTCAGGATCCATTGGTCGATGTTCGCGCTCGACCCCCACTACTCCCCCCTCCCCCTCCCTATCCCACCGCACGTAAATTAGCCAAAGAACACTTGCTCACGAGTGTGAATCGATCTTATTTTCCATTCTGGGTTGCAGAGGAACGGTCTTTTCAGGATATAAGCACAGCGTTGAAGTCGGTACAATTTTACGGTACCTAATGATTGACAATGGTCTAAAGCGAAAGCTCTGTACGTGATAGTAATATGCATGTGTGAAACACAATTTCATTTTGAGTATTGCCCAGCGTTATAAGAGGGCTGTTTTGAAAAATCGGCGTCGAGCGCTAGCTTGAACGACAACTTTTCGAATGATTACTAACAACCTTTATAGAAAGATTCTTGCCCCAGCGTAGGAGAAAGCTCAGAAAATCTGAGCTAGCAACCGCAAAGTACCCAATTTTGTCTTCTACAAAGTTTCAAAACGCTCTTGAAAAATTCTACTAGAATCTTACTACGTAGATAAGCTGCTAACGGATTTGTTGTTTATTACCGAAGAGAAAGATAAATGACTGACGAACATTTATTGATGTGAAGGACTTCGAAACCTCAGTAGGAATCGTTTTTAGTATGCAGTACTCCTTTTCATACTTCTCAGCTGTACGATAATACCAGATTCAAACAGTTAGTGAAGAGACTGCAACAAAAGGTTGAACGAATATGTTGCAATTTATAAAGGAGTTCTCACTATACTATAAAATTGCACATACACTTTGCCACAAAAATTGCACATACATGCACATACGTCACATAGTTTCCACTACGAAAATTGCACATACATTTTTAAAATGATCGGGACTACATTACTTGATCAAATCTACATGTTTGCCCACTATACAAGACTATTTAGAGTGAAAATCTTATTCTTTTTTTGCTCGAAGAATTTTCGGACTTATGCGGCGTTCTAAAAAATATTTTCTCCTGTTAAAAAACTTGGAATGTTGGATAAGGGTGCCAAAGGAAGCCTCAGCTCACTGTTGCTGTGGTCGTCTTCTCCAGAGAGACAACTAGTTTACTCCATTTAAATCAACCGCACTCTCGTCAACATCAAAGCACAATATATTAGCGCGGCCTCTGACAACATTTCACAACCTGAAGTGCGCTGGTGAAACCCTGATTTTTGCAAATAATTTTTTCGAGTGTGCAAAGAATTTGTCGCTAGAGCAAAAGAGCCTTGTTGATGCTGTCAAGGTGCTGAAGGAATAAGGGAAATTCAAAAAGTGTGATCTTTGCTGAATCGAAAGTTTCTATCAGAAATATTGCAAGACAAGAGTTCTACATACCTTCTTCTCAATCAATAAGTGATTGGCGCGAGTTCTTTTGAAATTGTATTATTCACTGCGGCATTGTTTCGAATTTCCCTATCGTCTGCAAACTGCAATTTGTGATCATAACAATAAGAATTACGATGGGCGGACAAAAGAATGTTGCCTGTACCAGTAGAGAATTCAGCGCATTTGATGATCTACTCACTATATCATTCACTTTATTTTCAATCACACATTTTCCATATGCTATTTCTCATTTGCTGTGATTTCCACATTTCCATGAGCACGCGATGTGCAACAGTTTTTCAGCTCCTGCCTATCGTTATTGAAAAACACGATTTGAAATGCTCCTGCCTCAAGATGGGGAGGCTGTGCGTCTCTAAAACTCTTGGCAAAGTCAAAAGTCTTCGCCCACTGCCCTATGCCATTAGAATCACAGGCCAAACTACATGCTTAGAAAAAATCCATCATTTGATTTTCCAGTAACTCAAAAAAAGCGTGGGAATTTTTCTTCAGTCGCATTCTGCCAACAGCTGATGCTTTGAAATTTTTTCCAAATGTGATTTTGTTGAAGACGACCGCGTACTGGTAAACATGGCAGAATGTTCCCGTACGTACTGTCTTTCTAAATCTTTTGTTCACCTTAACTTAACTGCAGTGTTGGGATGTGGAACACTTCCAGGAGGGCCAAGTATTCATTTGAAGATTGTCTGATTATTTTTCAAGAATTATTATTTGATGCCGTAGTTCTTTTTGGTATTTTATGAATTGAACCATCCAATATTTTCAGTACTCCATTGCTACACAGGAATACAAGGAGCAACATTCATATATAAGCCTTGAGAATGCTTTAACAGGCTTCTGGAGGTTTGATTAGAAATTCAATCATGGCAGCAGTTCTCCCAACACGCGTTTAGGCGGCGGTTTCACCATCATCAATGCATTTTTTCGGCCACTAGCCCTCTGTCATAGAAATGGAACGACCAATAACAAAGCGCTTTGTCAAGTGAAATAATCATTGAATGACGTACCTACAACTTAATTCTTGTAGCCGGTATGGACAATATACTTTCTGTAAATACTTTCATTCAATGGTTATTTTTACTTGAAGAGAACGTACTGTTTTTCGTTCGCTCTCTTCTCTTGTAGAGTGAGCGAGTGGGTGAAAAGAGGCACTG
Source organism: Parelaphostrongylus tenuis (assembly GCA_019055375.1). Taxonomy (NCBI): domain Eukaryota; kingdom Metazoa; phylum Nematoda; class Chromadorea; order Rhabditida; family Metastrongylidae; genus Parelaphostrongylus; species Parelaphostrongylus tenuis. Next base: position 4,960 of record JAHQIW010006260.1, read on the forward strand.
GTGATGGCAAAACCGCCGTAACTAAAGCGTGTTTGCCGAACTGTTGTCACGAATGAATTAATCAAACCTCAAAAAGGCGAATAAAGCATTCTAAAAGGCTATATATGAGCGTTTCAACGAGATACGTGAGAAATAACCCAGCAAACAAGAAACAATAATCCGGAGGTATAGTTTGGCCTATTACTTAGACCCTGTGAGAGCAATTTTCATCAAACGTAAAGCGCTAGCGATATAGTTATTGGATGGCTAGATTTATCCACCATTAGCCAGTACTGATTATTTCTTGTTTCTTCGGTTAGGTTACATATTCATTTGCCAGCTTCACCAAACCTAAGGTTTGATTGTTCATATGGAGGCTTGTTGATACATCTTCCCTGACTTCACTCCTTCCAGCCTTCACTTCTTTAATAACAGTAAAATTTAGTTACAATGAGCTCAAGTCAAGGACGTTCACTGTCACTGGCTCCTCTTTCCCGCCGGGTATGGTTTACTCGGAGTCAGGTACTGCAGCTGAGGTCGCTGGAATGTCGAGAAGTGCATATGGAGCCAGAGCATTTGTCATGCGCATTGTAATGAAAGCAATGAGTTTATCTTTATGCGCTGACATGAAACTTTAATTCGAGATAAGTAGCAGGTAATTCGGCTAACTTCAACTATTCATCGAGAAATTTGACCTTAAGGTATATGATGTTCTCGAACAACAGGCCGTGCCGCCGGCTCCCGGATCTCATAAAAAAAACTATTTTGAACCAGCTAACAGCCAGCGTAACCTACACACACTGGAATGCAAACGCGTGGTAGCTAATCCAATGGCCCTTGTAGTGCGTAAGTTTTCTTCTTTCGGCAGATTCAGGTTATAATTTCACTAAATTAATGGACATACAGAAAGTGTTCTGAATGGCCGAGATTTTAGGTAACCTTATGTGGCTATGGAAGTAATACTGATTTTTGAGCATACGATTTCGTTGACTTGTGCGCATAAGATGACACTCGACTTGCAGAAAATAAATCTGTAACGTTTGTCTTCGTAAAGCATTTATGAGAATCGTTTTGTATCACACGTTTTACAGAATCAAGACCTCATTACAAACTTTTTCAGAATCGTCTAAACCTACAGTATCTTAAAGACTTCTAAGTTATGTCAAGTTCTCCATGACTAAATTTGATTAGATTAAGGCATTACGCAGATGTGAACATACAAGGGGTGAGAGGCAGAGCACAAAACAACTGATATATGAAATTATGACAGTTTCTCTGTCGAGAGCACATCTTTTCTTAGGCAAAATGTTTTGAAGTTGGTTAGATTTGAGATATTTGCAAGAAATTATTCTTCAAACTATCTGTAGAAAATTTTAAACCTTTTCACAAAATTTTTTTGAATTATCTTCGATTCACTGATATGTTTGCATACCAATTCTTTATTCACCAAATGCAAAAATCAGTCCTCTCCGTTTCACGGTTTCGATTTCGAATAATGAAGTTGTTTGCAGCTGCGGGAATGAAGCCAACTTGCGTAGTCTTCGGCAGTACAGTGACTGCATTATGCAACTCCAACGCGATGTGTATGCTAAACGGTGGCGATCCAGGCCTGATGCTTGAGGCTATCATCCCTCAATGCTGCTCATTTTCAGGAACTCTTTCGGTTTGTATTCCATTTCTTTGTTGCATTCGGTTAGCGGGAACAAATGAAAAAGTGACCCCTTTCGCTGGACAAGAACTTTTCACAAGAATGTAAGCAATCATCCCAAAGACTAGATCTCTGGCTAGCGCGATACGTGGCCGTTTTTTCAAGAACCCTAAGCTCTCAAATTTGAAAGAAATTATGTTTCACACTGACCTCTCAAGCTACCTGTTACTTCTTTGGAAACACGAAAGGCACTTGAACGCGTGAAGAAAGTGTGTTATTATTAGAGTCAAACGCCTAATGCGGAGTTTCTAGCTTACTCTATGGTCCGCGGAAGGGCCAATCGATGGACGAACGTGTTTGAAACCTGCCGCATCGGCCCTAGCCTCCCCATCCCTCCCCCCCTTCACCCCACCTCTTCAACCTGTAGGTTAGCCTAAATCCATGCTCGTGTAAGTGAATTCAGTTTCATTTTTCTCCTGCACTACAGAGTAAAGCGGTCTTTCTAAAAAATAAGCACAGCATGGTATCTTTGAATTTTACGCCATAGAATGATCACTAACAGTTAAAGAAGGTGTTGCGTCTTGCGAGAAAACGCGTGCGTGAAACACAAACGTTCTTTTCTTAAAAGTGTTACGATAATGATTTTTTCGAAAAACGGCCACGTACCGCGCTAGCACGGATTTAAGCTTTTGAATAGTTACTAACACTCATATGGAAAATTATTGCACAGCGAATGAGGTCGAATTTTCATTTTTTCCTGTTCAACCAGAAGGAACCCAAATTTTTCTAGACGACTTTGTTTTGAAAAGAAAAGTAATTTGTGCAGACCTCCAACATAATTATGGCTAACTGGTCAAGAGATATGTGGCATAGCGTGGCGAACAGAGTGGCTCGATAGCATCAGGTCCACTTGGATCGCACTTTTTCTCGGCAGTAGCCACCGTCTCACAAGAAGAATATTTCCCGTGGAGTGCTTGTACAGCCCCATTATGTGAAATTTTCAAAACGTTGCCTTACTGAAATAATAACTTGCTCGATATGCTCAGTAAATCTGAAAACCAACTTTCCTTTGCTTCAATGTTCCTTGTAAAATCTTATATTCTTTAGGCGTCAGTAGTGCAATGGTTAGCATACGCTCCCGGAAAGAGTGAGATCTGGGTTCGAATCCCGGCTGACGCAAAACGTTTTTGCACAGTACTCCACATATTGGGTATACTGTAACATCATACCACTGCTAATGGCAGTCAAAATAGACACAATTTAGACTGCTTATATTCTTTGTTACTTGAGCACATAGTAGGTGATATAAAGAGTTCTGATAATTGTTTTTGAGCCAACATGTTACGTGGCCTTTCATAGGCAACCTGTAGAATTCAATACACGTGTTTTGGCCTTGACAGTCTCGTTATTGAGCAGAAGCCAGTTAGTTGCTTTCGAGTCTTCCAATTGATCACTGAATGGAAAACCTTGTAGTCTTACATAAGTGAGATTTAACGTCCCTCAACAGTCTGGAAAGTCTCTATTGAGATGGAGGATATGCACAGGCATGCGATATTCATCGGTAGGGAAAGATGGATGCACACGCCACTTAATAAGAATTATCCTCAACGTTTTTTTGTAGTGGCATGACGTCAAGTGAGGAATTAAAATAACAAACAAAAATTGGTTTTTATGAAATCCTCTTGGCAGCTAATGACTTTCACTAGCACTTTATTCGAGCCATCTTTGCTGTAATGCGCTCTTGTCAATACTCTGAAAGCGACAACAACATCCATAAATGTAGGAAAAGAATTCGAAGTGTAAGGACAATTCCTTTTCTGTAGGAAGTGCGCTAACCACCGCTTTACTGCGATCTTTCTGGTGCTCTTATTCTCTTGTGATTTTTTAAATGAATATCTTGTTGTAACATAATTACTACGCTACTGAAGCTGTAAAAAAGGGTTCCTTTAGACTCTTGAGTGCCTTTGCAATGTCAATGTGGACCACTATGGCTCATCTTTTGCCGGTAATATCAAAATGTGTTCAGTAATTTTCATTGTTGAGCAGTTCGGAAGAGTTAATAATAGTTATTAAATATTAATGATGCAGCAACAATACAGTGCAGTAGTGCAGCATAAATAATACAATAATCGTAGTGGTTTACGTTTCGGCGAGGCTTTCCTAATTCTCAGGTCTTCAATAATTATTTGAAAGACCAAAAACATCTAAGCGGTCAATGTTTTGAAATAAAGTTTCCTACTATGCAATTCAAAATTCTTTTCTTACGTTTTCTGCTGGGGCTATGGAGGCTTCTGAGTGATGAGTTTGCGAATCAATCTAACCTTTCCAGGCCCTGAAGAAGACGAGTCTCTCCGAAATGTGAGCCACTACGATTATTATATTATGTATGCTGCAGTGCTACACTATATTGTTGTCTTGCATTACTGATATTCAATAAGCAATACTAATAACGTTGCCGAACTGCTCAACAAAAAAGATTACTGGACTTATTCTTGATATCACCGGCAAAAGATAAGCCAAAGTCGCTCATTTCTACATTGCAAATGTACTCAAGAGTCCGTTAGAATCCTGCGCGGCAAGCGGGGCAGTCGCTCAGAGAGTGCGGCGGCTACAATGGCATTGTGGTAAATTTCTAATGAAATGTTAAGTTTCTGGCTACAGCTTTGCGCGGTCGGTTTTTCAGAAGACCCTTTTATAACGCTGTGAAATGCAAATAAAATTATGTTTTACACGATCGCGTGCTTTTTTCGCTTATATTTCCGTGGCAGAACTCCTTGATTAGAGTGGTGGTAAATTCAATAACACAGGTCTCGAAGAGCTCAAAAAAGCATTTACTCTTTGAAGAATCTCTTTTGGTAGCGCTGTAGGCGGGAGGAAATTTCTGTGTTATACACCTCAGAAGACAGGGCTCTTTCTCTAGATTATTCATAATCATTCGATAACGTAGTTTCAGTGATTCCAAGAGTGTGGTTGAATTCTGGAAAGACCATTTCGCTGCAGTGGTAGCAGGAAAATAAGATCGAGTTTTGAGTATTCGGGAAGTTTGTTTGCCGCGCAACCCATGGGCTAGGCGGAGCGATCGGATTGATGGCCTGACAAGTTGGACATGTGTATGCAAGCTGTTTACGATTGGTAATTTTTTCCCGCTTTAAAAAATCGGAATAAAAACGATTGACGCAGGTATTTCGAGATTTTTCTACACGTTCATATGCTTTTCATGCTCCCAATGAACTACACGTTTGAGAAAAATGAAAGACCGCCGGGAATGTAAAACATATTTTTAATTTAAATCCACAGCAGTATAAAAAGTCGTTTCGAAAAACTTGTCACGTGCGGCTGTAACCGGATATTTAGGCTTTCAGATAATTACTAAAACTCCATTAAAAATCTTCTTCAGCGAATGAGGACAAATATTCATTTAACGCCGTCTAATATATAAGTACCTCAATCTAGTTCGTGCTTCTTCGTTGTTCTTTTTAACATTTTGTGGTTGGCCTGTGGCGTCTTCGTTACTCTTCTACGTTGGCGTATAGTTCGGTGATGGCGAGTTCTTCAATACTAACGCCTGATGGCGAACTAAGCTGTTCCTTTCGATAAGGGCGCATGGAATTTTTTTTTTTTGAGAGAGTTACATGCATGCTTTTTGCCAGTTTTTGTTGATTTTTCCGATGCTCTTGTTGGCGATATTTAGCTGAGTACTGTAGGCTAAGGCCTAACCCTTTGCGAATGGCAGCATAATCGATATAGCAAGCAGCGCTCAATTTTCACCGTTTAAAGGAGTTTTTTTCCTTTTTTGGGAGAAACTTTAGGCTATCCCGTATTACTTCAATGAAGTATGATTTTCTCCACGCGCTTATATTCTTTTTGCGCATGTACAACCCTTGTGAGCGGAGAAAGCTCCAAATATGAAGCGCAGTTTTTACATTGTTTTCGCTCTTACAGTCCTCTACGAAGACCTTTTCAAAATTCAAATTTAGCTTCGGAGACGCCGAGATTTATGCTATCGAATAGATACCATTATTCTGATAAACGGCAATTCATAATCTTGTCGAGCAAACAAAGCAAACCAAGTGTGGCGCATAATCTAATTTCTGCTTTTACAGCTCAATATGAAGGCATTTTTGAAAAAGCAAGCACAGTTAGAAAGCCGCAAAAATTTATGCTTCCAAGTGGCTGTTGGAATTTAAATAAGGCAGTTTCACAGAGAAAAAAAGCTCTAAAAAGTTTAGTGAAAAGAAGTCTACTAATCGTCCGCGAAGGGTTAAGCCTTCTGTTACCATAAATCCAGTCCTCTACGTCTCTAGCCCATAACGTGTTTCGTCTTAATCCAACGTTTCCCTTGGTTTACGCAAGCTCTTAGGGCTGGGGACGCAGACGGTTGGGCTTATAGTCCCAAAAGGCTTAAGCTTAGTGATACACCCCCATTTCCTTCCCGTATGATTTTCTCGTCGCCCAACTTTGCTATATTTAGTCGAGTGTTGTAGGTACGATCAATAGACCAGGTCCGGGATTTCTATGGAAAATTTGCGACGCAATTACCAGATGTTGGGCGCTACTGGAAAGCGTACATCGAGCATGAGGTGAGTACAAAAAGCTTTTTTTTCGGGTACAATCAGATTTTGTGATGTGAACATTGAACCGGTTCAACCATGATCTGCTCATGTTGCAGTTGGCTTGCATCTTGGGGCTGTTCATGTCACCCCGGCTATCCGATAACGAACGCCGCCACGTTTTTTTTCGCGTTTTTCTATTTCCCTTTACCATCCCTTAAATAGTTAATATTTGCTCGGCAACGCCGCTCGTGTACCGTCGTTTCACTTTTACTCGCAAACACAAGTACTTTGCGAATAAATATTGTTGGCTGATTTCGATCAAGTATGTTAGTTGAATCGAGAATCAAAGTTAAAGAAATGAGAACACCTATCGCGTTAACATCATGATGTGATGAGGGGATGGGCCTCTTCAAGGCCTGTTTTCACAAAGCTAATCTATGCGAAACCGTTTATTTTGTAGATGGTTAGGCTTTACATAAGTCGGTAATCTACTAGTCACCAGGTACTTTTTTTTTTCTTTGTATTTATTCTTTGACAAAATAACTTTCTAAATAAAGGAACTGCGACGTCATTTTTGCTTTTATTACAGCTTCTCGGCAAGAATTTTGGGAATTTCGAGAACGTGGGTTGTAAGGTTTGCCTGTTCTAGTTTTCTTCTAACAAACGGCACGATTAGACTACATGACTATTACTTATTCAACCGTTGTTTGGTAGAAATCTTGAATATCGATCTATGGAAGTGTTACACCTCCTATGCGCGAGAAACACAAGGATATCTTTCAAGTGAGGATATCATCCTTCATTGTGTTGTACGTGGATATCTTTTCTTACTTAATATCTTGTTTTCCACTCGAAATTCGTACAATTGTGTTCAAGGAGGAAATGGCTAAAGCGCATGGCATTGCTCTCGGCAAGGTTGGACTTGACATAAGCTCATATTCCATCTACTCGGATTACATCTCGTTCTTGAAGTTTGTACAGGATGAACAACGACCAGTTTTACTTAAGACTGCGGTTCTTCTCGGTTATAAGGCCGCAAATGAATATCCGACCTCTTCGCTGGACAGAAACTTTCCATAGGAGTTTAGTAATCATTCGTGAGCTCAGATTTCATGCTCAAGCTCTAGCTGGCCAGTTTTTGATAGAGTCCATTTATAACGATTTAAAATCCAAAATAAAGCCAAGTCTCAGACTCGTATCTTTGTCTCCTAACAGAGCTGATTTTTTATACTCAAAGTGACTATTCAAAGCGTTATGTTTGATGATTATAACGGTGTGCTTATTTCTTGGAAAAACGGTTATTCTGCAACGCAACAAAGAAAATCAGATTTAAGCGGCATGTGCGAGCAAGGTGGTCCAATTCACAGGCCGCTGGGTTAGGCAGCAACGGAGGTTGCACGATTGTCGATCGATTTTCAATGCCTTATGCTGGTGCGATCTTTGTTATTCAATGAGAAGTTGTTTCTTCGCTTTGAAAGAAAAACTCCCGATAGAACCTATGACCTTATTACAAAGACTTTTAATACTTTTGTTTTGCCATGAATATGGATAGGTCAATCAACATTACGATCACTTTGATGGAATTTAAGAAAGCACAATGCCCTAGTTGCTTCTGGCAGTGATTCGAAGACATTCAGATACTACGAGGTTTTCTGTACACGTTCATGTGCTCAAAAATCCATCGATGATCGCCTTAGCCAACCTACTGCTTAGTCTGGGGGCTGATGTACTGGCCAAAAACCACCTTGTTCGCGCTGCGAATTAATCCTATTTTCCCTACCGTGTTGCAGAGAAACGGTCTTTTGAGGTATAATCACAGTGTTGGAATAAGAAATCTTGCGGTAAAGAATGATTGCTAACAGTTTCAAAGAAAGAGCTCTGTCTTGCGAGAAAAAACGCGTGTGTGAAACACAAGGGATTCCAATCTGTAACAGCGTTACTAGTCTGACCGCCGTGAGGGCCGCGATCGCATCTAACAGGCCGCTTTGGCTGGCTGGCCGCCGTCGATGCCGGGGTGCCAACAGCTGTCCGAGCCGGAGACTAGAGCGGTTACCAACGATGCCTTTCCAGTGCCAGTACGACGTATCCGACGCATCTGACGCTGTGTCGTCTGTGCACCACAACGTTGATGAAAAGGTCGACTTTGTCATGACGGTCACATAATAATCGTAATAGAGCGAGTTCACAACTCGATGGCCACAGTTAGTATTGCATTTACTTTAACGTTGTCAAATGTTTTTTCGTACTCAATGAAGGTAGTTCAAAGTCAGATTGTACTGATGGATTTCGATTGCATATATATATATATATATATATATATACATATATATGTTATATATACATATATATGTATACGTATATATATATATATATATATATATATACATATACATATATAGCATAATCCCTTCATAAGTCCTTCTTACTTGACTCATGCGAGGTCTTCACTGTAGGCTGAAGGACAGAGTTCGTGAATGGCTCATTTTATTACAGGGCACACTCAACAATCATCTTGAACGGTACTCGCAAAGATGCCTTTTGTCACTTTTTTAGGTAAAATGAATGTGTGCAGCATCCTCTACCGGTCTGCGCTTATCGCTTTCTTGAGGCCAGATGTCATCTTTGTGTTAGAATTCCATGTGATTTGTGATCCTGTTCTCTAAGAAAATTATTCATAAGGTTGTCAAGTGTCTAAACCTGCGCTCCTTCGTGCTTTTTATCACAACTTGAGCTGTGGGAAGCATCAATCGTGGCGATGCGTCTCCAGCATAGTTATGAAAGTTACAGAAAGTCAGAAATGAAAGTTGTCAAATGGAAAGTTACACAACTCCTTCGTTATTAATTTTTTTTAGGGAGCGATGTTTAGTCTCCTATTCGTTTATCGGAGCGGATAGCAAATCATAATAGTTGCAAAAATTCTGACAGAATTTTGCTAGCCTGGGCGGTATTCCAACCGCTCCCAGGGTTTTCTTATACCCATGTAACTACTTCTGCAAAAGCCCTCAGTAGGTGATATTTATTTCCAGGTTAACTGAGTTGCAGTAGGCTCGAGCTCTGGCTTCATTCTCTTCAGAAAACCCCTCAGTGGCGGAAATGAATCGATATCTTTTGTTTTTGAAATGAAGCCATATTCGGCGCAAGTTATAAATCCTTAGGCAAACCACTTCAAATCTTTCTTTATCTGTAAACTATACCACAAGAAGAGAATGTTATCACCATATACACCTCACCTTGTTCTGAGGCGACGGCAGATGTTCTTTTCCAGCTTGTGGTTAAATCAAATCTTCGTACGGAATAGGTGGCAATCTCTTTTAGTATATAGTTCATATACTATTTGAAGCTCTAAGTACCTTTTGTTCGTAAGAATAGGAGTGTGATTGAATTCGGCATGAGCCGGCCCATAGAAGAATCTCACGTCCATCATTTGAAAATGAATTTGTGTGGGTGAGAGGAGCTATGATTAGATAATCGATTATTTTCTTGACGTCAAAAACGAGGCTGCTGAGAAAGCCTTTTACTACAGCAACTAAAAACGTCTTTGCAGTTGGGCTTTCTTCAGAATCATTTTGTTCTTTGAAGCGCTCCAGTAGTTGTTTGAGCCAGTTGCACAAAATCTTACATGGGAGAGGGTTCCTCAAAGGGTGAAACGGCGCTAAGCAACGCGAGACTGCCGAAACTTTAAACATGACATTATCGGCATGGTGAGCCGATACTGCCTCTGGGAACCAAGACCGCCTATGAAAACTGCAATCACTAAAGGGTGCAAGCAAGATACAAGAGAACTATCCTTTCTTTTGTAGCTTTCATTACTACCCACTCTTTTCCACCTTCTCGAGCTGCGACGTGAATTACAACCAAAGGGATGCCAAGATAAAGCAAAACTTGAAGCCTCGCTGGACTTTAAATCTTCGATTACCAATTACGGAGGCTGAAAAGTTGCAAACTATAACAGAAATAGTTTGTTTCTTTCAATTGCGTTCTCACCTTATGATGTCACTCCACCAGCAACCACCCTTTAGATAGTGTTATAACCTTTTCTCACTGGATTTTCGAAGTGAAATGAAGTACTCTCACGAGTGATGAAATGAATAGCGAAAATCTGCACAATTCATCTTTTCAACAGCTTTCACGAATGGTTTCTCGAAAACACCTCAGCCATGCAATTTATGAGAGCGGTACGAAACTCGCATGTAAACATACTCAGCGTTCATAGAATCAACAAAAATAACTTCTGTATCACATTGCCGACTATGTCTACGGCTTGTCATACGCTAACAAAGAAGTTCACGTGCATTAAGTACGCGCTAGACAGTCATCATCATACGGTATAAAACAGAGAGAGTTTGAAAATCGCCATCACCCGATACTGCGCTCTAGGTCAGGCTATAAGTTCACAGAATTACTCAAATGATTTCTTCTTTTACTTTTCTTAACTATATAAGGTTATAAACATTCACAAACCACCAAAAGGTCTGGCTACCAAACAGCCTTGTGAGGTGTAGAACAAGTTCTGTTCCTGTCTGCGCTCAAAATGCTGAACAACTGATGGATAATGCTTGATGTAGGCAAAAGTTAAAATTACCAGTGATAATGTTTGTCCTCTATTTTGATATCTAGGCGCGAAACGTCAAGGGGATTTAAGTGTTACTATTACGGAGTAATCAAATCATTGTACGAGAACCGTCAATGCCATATTTTCGCTGCTCACCAAAGGACAAATGAAAAGTTTGAGTTGCTCCTCTGTAACATTGCTCTGCATCCTAGTACGAGCTTGTGATTCATAGGTCCTCTCAACCTGTGCATCCAACGTTCATTATTACACACAGTTTTACCACCGTTGATTCATTTCACTAGGGTCTAACCTATTCATCAGTTGAGAACTTACCTCGCCTTCCTGTGAGGTAATCGTCATACATGATCGCCTTAGAATTGTGTATACATTGTCCCAACATTGTTATTACAATGATTGCTCTTTGTAGATTGCTCATCTATCGGACTGCTTACTGTTTGTTCAGAAAAACCCGTTGTTCTTTTAACCGACATCATCACACGTTTCTTCGATTATTCACTGTTGCTTATTGGGACAACTCAATAATTAACACACGTATCCGCACAAGAAAACGAAGAACAAAAATACTAAGTCCCGTGTGGGTATTCAAGACGAGCAATCTATAAATCACAACATTTGTGGTACAACCAAAACATACAGGCCTTCTAAATTCCTGCACCACTGGAAAAGTTCTCATAGAAAAATGACTTTGTTGTGCAATTTTTGCGTGAAATTTGTGATCATTGCATTCTGAAACCTTTACAGCTTTCAAATTTAGATGCCCATCTCAATGTTTAAGCAATAGTGTTTCCTACAATAGATTTAATTACTGTTAATCTATCTAGTACGTATTGAAGCAGATTGAAAGTTAAAGATATTTATCTGAATGACTGAGCAATAACTGCCCAGAAATTTCACAAGTACAAAAGCTATGTGTTGATTATGAATTTTCTTGCACTCAGCGTGTAATAAGATCACACTACCCTGTTGATGTTGATGTGGTTGATATTTCATTGTCCTCTGTGAACTGTAAACTAAATACTTTTGTGTAAGCTTGCTAGTATTAATAGTCTTATAAGAATCTCGTGTTTCACTTACAAAGGAGAAACTGGTAGCTAATTGTCGATTGTTAGGAGTACAAATTCTATTTCTGAAGCAATGTGATAAGCATGAGATAACTCCCATGCATCACCTGTATCACCTGCCGTCCCAGTGATCGTCGAGTGACTCGAACGGGCACCAGCAACACTTCCATATTTCCCTATCGCGTGCAAGAGTGGAACAGTGCATCCTCCTCGCTCTAGAGATCCGCTGAGCATCATATCTTTCTTCTATGTCTTTCGTGAAAAAATCGGACTATCGGGTCGGTGGTCTTCCTGTAGAACGCTCAATATCCCGAGGAATCCAGTAGGCAACGACCACATGCATATCGTGGGGATATTGCAGTTTTTTTGTGGAATTTTCCCACTGAAGGCTTAGATATTATTCGTCTTTATTTTCACTTTGTTACAACTCTCCGTCATGTCCAACAATAAAATCGAGGTTCGTGTTCCAGTTTCAATGCGTCATTATTGTTCTTTCAAGAGTTCTTTGATTGAGAGTCGGAGGAGCAGTATGTCGACCAGATCCGAAACTTGGCGTACCGATGGCAGAGAGTTGTGGAAAACGACGGGCTTCATTTTGAAGAATAGTTATTATTGCTTTGGTTTGGAACTCATGCATAAAATTTCAATTTTTAACAAGTGCCCAGATCTATCTTTTCCACCCAATGTGATGTTTAATATTGGTTCTATAAGTTTTAAGTTGTTGAATAGACATTTTTAGCGGAATTTTGGAAGTATTAGTAAATGTCTGGAAGACGTGGTTCATGAAAGAGCAATTTTTGACGAAGTACTTGACAAATTGGTGAAAGCGAACTCTGTCAGATTTACTTTGACTATTTAAAAAAACCCCTTCGTATAAATTTCTTACAAAAGTTTCAAATTTTAGGAAATGCTTTTTTGTAATAAACTCTTATTTTTGCAGTACACTCCTAAAATATCATTCGAAGAAATGTTCAAAAAAAAATGTGGAATTGCGTCATTTTTCAGAAAATGTAGGCTTTGTATCGAAAAATAAGGATATTCGGAAAACTTTAAGACGTTTTATAAGAAAATAAAAAGAGATCACTATACATTTTCACGTTCTCATGGGATGTATTTATTGCAAAATGTGACATGAGAGAACGCTTGAAGAACGACATATTTGAACCACAATATGTAATGACGAGAGCAAAAATCAGGGTGAGAAGTCTTTTGAGTTTATCATAAAGACCACACCCATCCGTATTAATCCATCTATATTACTATTCTAAGGACTTCACTCGCTAAAGTGGATATGGTAGTCTCCCAATGTATAGCATTATAAAGAAATAGATTACAGCTAATGCAGCGCTTATTTTTCAAAAATAGCTTTTTACAGCGCTGGCAGCAAGAAATAAAACTTTTCTATATGCACAGGGGCGTACTCATCATTATTGTTCCAAAGTTTGCTAGACAAAGTTCTTCACTTGGGTTGCTAGTAATTGGTTGACGACTTATTCTCAGAGAAATCAAGAATGTATTGGTTTCTTAGCAAAGCATTTTACAGCACCTTAGCAAAGAAAAGGTTTCATGCATCACATACGCGTATGTCTCGCAGCTCTCTCCTACGTAAGCATTTGATGGCGCAAGTTTGAACGTTACAATGGTGCAAAGATTTTCCTGAGAAAGCCGTATCAGCGCAAAACCAGCAAATTCAATTAAACATCACATATGCCGCTCACTGCTTTCAAGCAGTATCTCGCGATCAGCACACCAAGCAGGAACGATTCACAAGTGGAAAGCACTTTTGTTGTTGGATTTAGTATTATTTCCTCCAGATAAATCGATGACTACAATACCTGAAAAATTTTTTTACACTTTCATGTGCTCTTCGTCCTTCTAGCAAAGTACAAAGTGCACGAGTGAAACATAATGATATTTCAAGCGCTACACCCTGTAAAAAGGCTTTTCCACATAACAGGCACATTTAGCAGTCTCCCGAAATCTGAGCTTTCGAGTGGGTTGCTATCACTCTTGAAAAGTTCCTGTCTAAAAAAAGAGGTCCCTTCACAGTATGGGTAAAACCTTTGAGATACAGCAATTGCCGCATTTACTTACTTGCATACCTAAACAGCCCCGTCTTCACTGGTGGTGCTAGTCTAATTTCATTCCATTCCTTCGTCTGTCACGCCACTGTTTTCTAAGGTGATGGTCAGTTTGCGAGTCTCTGTCGCAAAATGGAGACATAGGGAACGGTTGAATCGAAAGAGATGAATGCAAAGTTATAGGCTCTTAGTTAGTTAGTGGCTCATTCAAGAGGCCCGAATGTAGCGCGTAAGTGCACATGAACGTCCTCTACCTGGTAAACGATTTTTTTTCTCAACATTTGAAAAGAACGTTTCGTAAATGGAGTACAGTTGCTAGTCATGTGCAATAAACGACATTTCAAAAAAAAATCGCTTATACCACATTCTTACAATAAACCAAGAAAAAACTACTCTTGTCAGAACTTAAGAACCTTAAAACGGCGAGTATCCTTTTTGAGGGTTCACCAAGTTTACCAAACAGCATTCACCTCCGTGCCCACCTTTTCGACTCGACAATCCGTGCCCTAACGTATGCAGCAGATGCCTGGTCGCTACGTAAGCAGATTACTTGACGTTATAGAGCTAGCAGAGGGTCGATGCTAGGAGTATCCCATATCTCGCAAATGGGAGAAAAGCATCCGAAGTTTTGACCACCGTCAACAATCATAGATCAGGGATGACGTTCTGGAAGCCAGACAGAAGATACCGTTTTATTGGCGCCATGCTGCCAAAAAATTCATTCAGTACAAAACTGGTAGCATTTCAGAGTCTACGTTTTCTTCAAAATCGCTTTGAGCTCTATAAGCTTAAGCTGTTATTGAAGACTCCCTCATAAAGTCTTCCATGGGCGAAGATTTTGTCAAAGAACAAAACAGCTCTGAAGAATGCGACTGCCAGAGCATGGCCATGATGTGGCCTCGTCGGTACTGGTATTGGCAATACTGCACGAAAAAATATTATTACTGAAGAGGGCAAGCACAATACAAGAGAATTTTCCCTATTATTGAAACCTTTATTAGTTGGATGCTGTTAACATCCCCAGAATGCTTCTGTATATAAACCGCCCTTTGAAGAAGAATATAAATTGCAATGCCTAAAAATCAATAAAGATTGGGTCCAAACGGCAAAATCTACAGGTTTTCAACAATCGCTTATCCGTCAACTCAAAACTGAATTACCAATTTGCCTCGTCCTCTACACACTCATTAGAACACACAAACTTCCTACTAATGATTTACGGTCTACCGATTCCTCTACTTTCAAAGTTAGACAATCATTATCTGTATAGGCAGGCCGACGGATAGGATAACATGGTTTTGGCCTCATATTATCGTAATTATCAAAGTGCGTACCAACTCAACTCCCAAATACCAATATATTACTAGAGCACCTTAAAAATGCGCGTACAAATCACACATATGTAATGGAGTTGTTTGATGTTACAGCGCTCTATACAAACGTCTCAAATGACGACGCAATACAAGCCACTCATTAATTACCGATAGAAAAACATAGAACGAATAGATATGTTTGGCTTGTCTGTTCAACAGCTTATCACACTCTATAAATCATGCCTAAGGTGTTCGATATTTAGGTGATCGGGAAAATATTGTGCACAAATAAGAGGGTCGGCAATGAGGCAGAGACTAGCACCCAGCTTAGCCATCGCTTTCATGTCAAAAATGAAGGCTCCAGTCTTCATTGGCGTCCAATACTCTGCTGTCGATATTAAGACGATTGTTTTGTCATCTGTCCTACACAAGCGGAGATGGATAAATGCTTCGAACTTTTGAACGAACAGTCAGATTCAATAAGTAGACGCGAGAACAACAGCATTCAGACAGCTGGCTTCCCTTCTTGAACGTTCAAGTTTAACTTTATGAAAGTGGCTGCAACACAAAATGGTATCGCAAGCCTAATAACAAAAAAATCATGGTACGTCACCTTTCTTCTCATCCCTTACATGATAAAGAAACACTTATCCGAATTATGCATCGAACAAGTGTTTGTAAGGGTGACGATGAAAGAAGGAAATCACAAAACTTAGCGGGACAAATAGATATTTCTAATGGGTATGAAGAAAAAACATCCGCTAACGTTGGGCTGTGAAGGAGCAAAAGGCCTTGCAATGAGAACAACAGGGTGCCATACGTAAATAGTAAGGTACCCTTTAATCTTTGTGGTCAATAGTAGAGAAGAAGGCCTCGGCTACTCCTACGTTAGAGTAGACGCTCTTAGAACGGCTTTGACACGCGCTTGGGGCGAAATTAAGTTGAAGACATGTGCGAGCACTGTTGGAAAACTTCACAGGTCATTTCGTGATTGCATAAAGGTTGAACAAGGTAACATTGAGAATTTAATATGAATTTTTTGCTTACTGTTGTAAGTGTTAACCTAACAAACGTAATTATTCCTCTAAACATAAATTCATTTGTTTTAAACAGTATTTTCTACTTCTGAATTATCTGAAAAAATTGGCAGGGCTTCTTACGCGCACTATTTAACCTTTTCAGGAAACCGCATGTATCACTCATGGTACACGCGCATTTTCGTGATCTTTTCGTCGGACATAAATTTTCATTAGACTTCGAGTAGTCATTCGATAGCTGAAAAAGTTGCGGCTCTGAGGCTATGCTTGGCTTTTGAAAGCGCCTCCCTAGTAAGCCGTAGCAGCAAATAGACAACAGCGTTTCTCCTTCGGAGTGCTAGCGTATATTGCAGTTGCGATTGATTGGCTTTTCGTCAAATAAAGTATTTTTTACTGGATTTTTTTGCAGCCATTTGATAGTCTGAAGTGACAATTTTAAGCATCTACTTAATTTCTCTATAGAAATCTAGATATAGGTTTTTAATGCGATGTAGTAACGACGAATAGAAATTACGTTTCACGTTCGGGTACTTTGCATGTTTTCGCCATCGCTCATGCTTGACTTTCCGATAGAGTATTGATAATCATTCGATATCTCAAAAAGTCACACTCTGACTAGTTGGCCCCTCGATTGAACATCTCTGTATTGGTAATTGTATATTGAACTCGCACACTAGAGGCAGCTTAGGATCAGGAAAAATGATACGTTTCTGAAGGCTTTCTGTGAAAGTCTTTTCTGATGAAGCTTAAATACCCACTTTTCAATGCGGAGACCACATCAATGAGAAAACAACGCAACTCTATTTACGACTTCTTATTTTTTGACAATATGTGAACCGTAATACAAAAATATATTTTCTTCAATTTATGATCTTTTCAAGAAGCTTGTGTTGTGTGAATTTTAGTACGCAGTCGGAATAAGCCTTGATAGAGCTCGCTATCATCAATTTGAACAGTAATTCTTTGAGGCAGGTTACGATACTTTGGCCCTGTCCGTATCCCTATTCAAAAACCATATTTTTTCTTCTAATAGGACATTCTAGCGATCATTCTACAGCTCAAATCCCAAAATTTGGACGGTGTACTTTGTTTTTGAATGGCCTTCATAATACGCTGCGACAGCAAAAAATAAATTTTATTTCACACTTGGACGTTTTTTGCAGAGTAAAGCCTTTTCTTGAAAATTTCAGCAATTATTCAGTAGCACAAATTTCGGCAAATTTAGCAGTTTTTAATTTTTCAGAAAAACTTTTATTGCGTGAACGCTGAAATTAGAACGGCATTTTACAAGTACTGCGCGCATACCTTTGTACCGGTATATGAGTGGATTTAGCAGCATTGACATCAAGTTATCGCCTTGCGCAAAATCAGTCGACATATCGAGCAAAATACTTTTTCTTATTCAACCGCTTCTAGCAGTGGTGTAATGTTTCAAATGCACCCAGTGATGTAGAGTGATGTTGAAAACTTTCGCGTCAGACGGCACTAGAACCCGCACCTCACTCTTTCCGAGAGCGCGTGCTCTATCCGTTACACTAGCGTCATTTTGCAGAACACTCTTTCTACACTATAGTTTTGCACATCATTCTCATCATCGGATAATTTGAATCAGTCGACATCTCAAACTCGAGAATTCTAATGGTGTGCTTGCTTTCTAAACTGATTTCTAAGAAAACCGCCTCAGTGCGTGCTACATTCAAAACATTACTGGATTCCGCACTCGGCGCATGGCACGCCACATGTGAATTGCGATGCGCGATCAGAACGGAGGCAAGTGCGAAATTTGATATTTTTTTATGTGTAATAACGCACTGAAAAGTCCTTCTCAAGATTAAGCATGTTATTAAAATCGTTGAGACTTGTGCGATCTAATGGCTATCAAAAATCTGATTGAAAAACTGTGTCCAGCAGAACATGCTTGAGTGCGGAATAAAATTTTGTTTTTACTGTTACAACATAATATATTGAACATTTGAAGAACAAAATGCGCCGATCAAATTTTCGAGTTTCAAACTATCGCGCAATTACCAAATTGTGCAAAAAGGACAGAAGATGTTCTTGTTGATTAGGTGCGTAGAGGGGAAGAGTAGCCAGATTGCATATTCCTGACCCAAATTTTCGATGCATACACTAATGCTGTTAATCTTTTGTTTAAATGTTTATCCAGAAATCAGCAAATTATGCAATTAGTATCGATCAGTAGCATCTCACGTTAAACAAATCCGTTCAACAATTTACTCGCGTTGCATAGAATTGGCTTGTTACATGCGACAATTCGTGCGTTCTTAAGCAAGAAACATCAAATACTAGAATAATCTTCTGTATTGCATAATATTTCGACTCTTTTTCGCATTCGTCAATTATAGAAATTAGAAATGTACGAAGCCTCATATAAAAACTAAGTTATGGTAAGAGTTATTGACGACCTGGCTTTGCATGCACTGTGCAACATCCTTTTTGACAAACTATTCATTCTTCTCCGATTTTCAGTCACTAGTATAAATTATAGTGAAATCTATCAGAGCTGGTGAACTTATATGACTATATTCCTTGTAAAAGTTGTTACAATTATACTCCTTGTAAAAGTTATTACAAATGACAGAATGCCAACATCGCTGTGTTCGCATAGCAAAAAGGAGCTTTTTATTCCAACATACCCGTTTTGTTTGCACCAAAAGCATACGACCGTGTGGAGGAAATTACGAAGTACCAAATATCATGGGAAACTTTAGATTTAATCTCAGTACGGTAGAATGAACCTAACAGATTAATAAAAATAGCTCACAGGATGCCATTTGCACTGCGCATGGCGAATATGCTATCCAGGCGGCCCACATTGGCTCTAAAATTCCAACACCAACTCCGCACTTGTCCAACATAATGACTCAGAATAGCTGGCTTTTTTGGAATCACAGGACTGACGTCCAATCCTTTGCTGTAAGCCTTTCATAGTCGCCGCATCGCTTTCTTAACTCTAAACTTGAGAAATGGATACTCACGAGTAGCATGCTTGTCAGTCTCGAGGAACACAGAGGTGTTAATTCTACAGACGGCTCCTAATCGCTTCCAGGTAAGCTATAGTTCACCTAGCAACACAATTTGGGCAACTACACAATGAAACTCGACGATAAAGAATAACGCCAACTTTGTTGTGCTGATGACATTGCTCTTATAACGCAGAGCGTGAGCCAAGCAAAACGAATGTTGACCTTCGAGAACGCTTGAATGATTAGTTTTTAAGAAATCCCACGAAAACGATGCTCATATGAAAATTCATTGGTTTTGAATACCCTATACAATGGAATGAATTCTTCCGAATGCTCCATTTGTATCTGCTTACGTCGGAAACTCAAGGTAATGAAGGGCCCAGCCCAATCTCAGCAGGAAGAAGAGAGCGGCATGGGGAGCGTATATGAGTAACGAGAGTATGGCGAAGGAAATGAGGCACATTTAATTTTATGCAGCTTTTTAACTCACAGATTATTTCTGTCTTAACAAATGCTTCGGAACGCTGGTCTATAAGTAAGCGGAGCGAAGGATCACCTAATATCTAATCTCCTAATGCGCAATCGGAAGAACGGCGATGGGCGTTTCCCGTGCCTTGCAAACGTGAGCGATGATCTAAAGTCCTCAACTGCCGTCAAGCATCAAAAATCGCAGCTCTCCTCTGCACAACTTGTCGTCGAGAATCGAGTAAGCCTTAGAGCTAATGCCTCTTCGTGACAGCCGATTGATAGAAGCCGTTATCAATCAAGTCGTCGACAATTTCAAAGGCACACAAGAAGAATACTCAAATTGTTGTGATTTCTTCATGGAATTCCTAGAGGAAAGAAATGGTATCCAGAGTCACTACAACTAGGAAACCCACTGGGGGTTACTCATTCGTCCAATGAAAAGATTACAAACTAGCAACCACTCAAATCATTGACAATTAGATGGCTGAAAAATGAGACAGGTGGGCAATCTACACAAACTAGCGCGATGAAATAATCATGTTCATTTGATGCCCTGTGAATTAGTCTTGTAAAAGCGGTGGTTGACAGTCGCTCATAGTGCAGTCTCACATTAAAATTGCAAGAAAAACAAACTAAAACGACAAGGAAGTGCTCATCTAGGAACTATTTCAACGCGGAACTAATGCAACAGGGAACTTCTTATTCAACTCCAATAATCATTAGCAGAAAGCTCTTAGCAGGGTTTGTAATTATACAGCGCTGCAGGTGTTTTTGATCTGTCAATCGAGAAATGAATGAATCGAGATATACTACATTTCAAACCAAAAATTTTCGGACATTTTGTGAATGACATTTTTTGGTCTACACACAATGTTGCTCACAATAGGGCTCCCACAAGAAAAAAGTCTTTTCTCATTCAGAAACGTATCATTTCTTCTGATCATAAGTTGCCTTCCAGTGTACGAGTTCAATATACAGTTACCAATACATCCAGAGTTGCAACAATTCAGAAGTTCGACTTTCTATAAACCTCTGCATAATCAATTGATATATGAAAATCGAGAAAACTTATCTTGATTAGCTGGCGCGAGGTTGGTAAAGTAGTTGTAGAAATTCGGCTGACGTTTCGGCGACCCGCCTTCTTCAGAGCCTGGGTGTATGTAGTATTAGTCTATTTGAATGATTCTGATGGTCTTATTTATATGCTGCCTAGGTCAGGTTAGAAGATCAAACGAAGAAGGGGCGCGAGATCTCGTGTGGTTGTGACGCACTCGTCCTTCCGGTTCATTTCGGGATTTTGGGCGTTTATCCAAAATGCCTCAAGAGTTTTGCGCGTGGACGTTTTTGATTCCTGCGCCAGGATTGTGACAGTCACATCAAAATCCTTGTTGTTGTGTTCTTGTGCCCTATGTAAACCTAAAGGTCTGGTTTTATCTATTTTAGATTTACTGTCTTGATGTTCTTTTATGCGGATGAAAAGTGGTCTACCCGTTTCGCCTATATATTCTTCCCCGCATGTTTTACATATTAGCAAATAGATTGTGCCCGATCTCATACAATCTCCCTCTTTTCCGTTGGGCAGATTATACAGTTGTTGGTGTTGCACAATCGATCATGAGTCTATTGCGGATCAGCTGATGGCGTAGGGTGGGAGGTGGGGTTTCGATAATTACCACGGAATTTTCAAGACCGCATCTTTTTAGGCACCTTTCAACCGCGCTACTAATTTCGTTTGATATAAATGGCAATTTGAAGGAGACTCTATTCAGGTGCGGAGTATTGTTCTTTTGTGACCTAATTCCACTTTTTGAATATTCCCTAGTGGCAAATGTTTTGTAGCCGTTGGAAATGGCGATTTTTCGTGCCAAGTCTAATGATTCGTTCCTTTCCTCCTCTCCTGTGCACACACTTTTAGCCGTTCGAAACATGTTTTTAATTAGCGATTTTTTCATGTGTGAAGGATGAGAGGAAAGGTAATTGACCAAAATGTTTTTGTTACTTGGTTTTCGATACCATTTTGTACTATAGCCACTATCCAAAAGCTTTACTTGGGTGTTTGAGAATGGAAGCCAGCCCCCGTTTGGACTTTCTCGCGTAAATTTGATATGCTCTGACTGTCCGTTCAAGACTTCAAAACATTTGTCCATTTCCTCTTGTGTGGAACAGACAATGAAACAATCATCTATATACCGGCAGTAGAGCAATGGGCGGTGAACGAGAATTGGAGCTTCCACCTTATACATAAAAGCGATGGCAAGACTAGGTGCTAAGCGTTGACCCATGGCTAACCCCCTGAGTTGTGTGAAGTATTTTCCCGACCACCGAAAGATTGAACAACTAAGACATTGTTTTAGGAGGGTCATTAGTTGTTGAATTGTGAAGCCATACATGTTTACTTTTTGTTCATTTTCAGTTAAAAGTTCGAAAATGGCTTGCATTGCAGAGTCATTTGATACGTTTGTATAGAGTGAGCGTAACATCAGATGATTCCATTACGTGCGAGTTGTTTGGTTTCGCGCAACGTAGGTGGTCAAGGAACATTTTGTATTGGGTAGATGGGTTGGTATGAATATTGAGCACCTGAGTAAAATGAGGTTTAGAAACCACGTTATTCTATCCGTTGGTCCACCTATACAACTGATGATAGGTCTAACCTTGCATGTTGATGGATTCGGTTGACACTGGATCCATCAGTAGATGTAAATTTAGTGTGTTTTCTGAGAGCAGGGTCTGTATTTATACAGCCCTGCAGGTGGTTTTTTGATCTGCCATTCGAGAAATGAATGAATCGAGATATACTACATTTCAAACCAAAAATTTTCGGACATTTTGTGAATGACATTTTTTGGTCTACCACACAATGTTGCTCACAATAGGGCTCCCACAAGAAAAAAGTCTTTTCTCCTTCAGAACGTATCATTTCTTCTGATCATAAGTTGCCTTCAGTGTACGAGTTCAATATACAGTTACCAATACATCCAGAGTAGTTCAATCAACAGGCCAACCAGTCAGAGTGTGTGACAGGATTTTGATTCCCTTGCTGAGTCTCATTGGAAAATCAGTAAAAAAAACCAATAACTCTTCAAATCTATGCTTTTTAAGATATCGAATGACTATCAATACTTTATCGGAAAGACAAGCATAAGAGATGCTGAAACATGCAAGAACACCCGAACGTGAAACGTAATTTCTGTTCGTCGTCACTACAGAGCTTAAAAACCGACATTAGAATTCAATTAAGAAATTAAGTACGTATTTAGAACTGTCATTTTAGACTACCGAATAGCTGCAAAAATCCAGTAAAAACTACTTTATCCGGTAAAAAGTCCAACAATCACAACTGCAAAATACGCTATACACTTCGAAGAAAAAAGTAGTTGTCTATCTGGTGCTACAGCGCACTAGGGTGACGTTTCAAAAGTCAAGTATACCATCGAAATTGCAATTTTTCAGCTATCGAATGACTACTTGAAGTCTAATGAAAACTTGTGTTCGACGAGAAAACCACGAAAATGCGCGTGTACCATGAGTGATACACGCTGTCCTGAAAGTGCTAAACAGTGCGCGTAATAAGCTCTGGCCAATTTTTCAGATAATTCACAGTAAAAAAACTGTTTAATAAGTGAATTCATATTTAAAAAGATATTGCGCTTGTCAGATCATCATTACAACAATAAGCAAAAAATTCATAATAAATTCTCAATGTTGCCTCCTTCAACCTCTATACATTCACGAAATCTCCTGTGAAGATTTCCAACAACGCTCGCAAATGTCTTTATCTTAATTTCGTCCCAAGCGCGTGTTCAAAGCCGTTCTAAGTGCGTCTGCTCTAACGTAGGAGTAGCCGAGGCCGTTTCTCTCCAGTATTAGCCACAGAGAATAAGGGTGCCCTAGTATTTACTTATGGCACCCTGTTGTTCTCATTGCGAGCCTTCTTGCTCTCTAACAGCCCACGTTAGCTGATGTTTCTTTCTTCATACCATTGTAAATGGCTATTTGTCGCGCTAAGTTTAGTGAATCCCTTCTTTTATCGTCACCCGTACAAACACTTGTAGCTGTTCGATACATAATTTAGGTAAGCGCTTTTTAGTATAATGAGAGGAGAGGTAATGCACTAAGATGTTTTTGCTGCTAGACTTGCGATGCCATTTTGTTTTGTAGACACTTTCACTGGTTGCACCTGATCGTTCAGGTAGGGAAGCCAGTTCTCTGAATGTTGTTCTCGCGTCAACTTAATACAACTCTGACTGTTCGTTTAGAAGTTCGAAGCATTTATCCATCTTCGCTTGTGTAGAGCAGACGACAAAAACAATCGTCTATATGTCGACAGTAGAGTATTGGACGCCAATGGAGATCTAGGACCCTTCACTTTTGACATGAAAGCAATGGCTAAGCTGGGTGCTAGTTTTGCCCCATTGCCAATCCTCTAATTTGTGCGAAATATTTTTCCCGACCACCTAAATATCGAACAGCTTAGCATGACTCAAGGAGTGTGATAAGCTATTGGACAAACAAGCCAAACATATCAATTCTTTCTATGTTTTCTATCGGTAATTCATGAGTGGCTTGTATTGCGGACGTCATTCAAGACGTTTGTATAGAACGCTAGAAGGAATCAAACGACTCCATTACAACGTATGATTTTGACGCGCATTTTGAGGTGCTCAGGTAGTACATTGGTGTTTTGGGAGGTGAGTTAGTGTGAACTTCAATAATTGCAATAATATGAGGCCAAAGAACCACGTTATCCTGTCCGTCGGCCTGCTTACACAGCTAATGATTGGTCTAACTTTGAAAGTAGAGGGATCGGTAGACCGAAATTCATTAGTGGAAAGTTTAGTGTTTTGTTGAGTGTAGTAGAGACGAGGCAGGTTGGTAATTCAGTTATGAGTTACGGGCAAGCGATTGTTGAACGCCCCCAGGCTTTGCCGTTTGGACCCATTCTTTATCCAATTTTCGGTATTGCAATTTATATTCCTCTTCAGAGGAGGTTGATAGAGAGAAGCATTCTGAGGATGTTTCTCCGTTATATCTGCATTCAACTAATGAAAGGTTTCAATAATAGGGAAAATTCTCTTCTATTTTGTTTCACTTCGTGTAAATAAAGTTTTTCGCGCAGTATTGCCAGTACCAGTACCGTCGAAGCCTTGTGAAGCACACTATGGCCATGCTCTGGCAGTCGCATTCTTCGGAGGTGTTTTGCTTTGACAAACCGCCCATGTAAGACTTTATGGGGTAGTCTTCAATAATAGCTCGAGCTTGCAGAGCGCAAAACGGTTCTGAAGAAAAGCTTAGGCGCTGAAATGCCTATCATTTCGTACTGAATGAATTTTTGGCAGCATGGCAACAGTAAAGGCCGTATGTTCTGTGTGGCTTCTCGAACGTCATTCCTGATCTTTGCTCGTTGAAGCTGGTGAGAACTTCGGATGCTTTCACCCATTTGCGAGATACGGGATACTCCTAGTATCAACCTTTCGACTGTGCGTTCAATAACGCCAAGTGATCTATCATCCTGCTTACGTAGCGACCAGGTTTCTGCTGCATACGTTAGGACACGGATAATCGTCGAGTCGAAAAGGTGTGCACGAAGGCGGGTCTCTTTGTCCTCTTCACCATTCCTCGATGCTCTTGAACGTTCCCAAGGCGCTCGTTTTCTCCTGTTCAACTCTGGAAGCTAGGTCGTTTATCATGTTGATTTCACGACTTACATAGACGCAATTGGAGCACCCAGGAACGTTGGTGTTCGCTTGAGTTTTGAATGATGCATTAAGAACCTATCCGTTCCTCATAAACATCGTTTATGGTTAGATTTTAGTTGAAGGCCAAATCTTTCCACAGGACGTTGCTCGAAATCTGGTCAAGCACCTCTGGTTCTCCTGGCTATTGGGTCCACACCTGTCAATGAACGATATCATCGAAGACTTGTAAGCGAAGATGGTTCAGTTGTCGACCTCGATTTTTCATTTTCATCTTGTTCCATTTTAGTGCTTGTATGACGTTTTGAAGGGTGGCAGTGATTGATTCTGGCGAGACTGCATCACCTTGTTGGACCCGCCTCGTCATGAGTCAATAGTAGTATCGTCTGTATAGGATGTTCTGGTGTGAATTATTTCTGTGCCTTACGAAGGATCGTTACGTATCGAGGAGAGGAACCGTAACTGTCTAGAGCTTCTGTAATTGTTTCTGCTTTCACTGAATCAAGGGCTTTCTTCAAATCAGTAGAAGCGAGACAGAGCGTCTCTTGTACTCTCGTGAATTTCATTAATCTTGTGATCGTGTAAATGTGGTCTCTTCAAACCCTGCTTGTTTCGCATGGCTGTCCTTCGTGCAATGTTCTGTCAATCCTGTTTAGGATTACTCGAGTAAAGATTTTTTTAGAGACGTGGCAACAAGCAGATTGCGCGATATTACTCATGCCGGTGAAGGTCTTCTCTCTTGAACAGCAATACCGTCTTGCTGGTTTTCCATCGAAGGGGGACCTTAGCATTCTGACATGGTAGCGAGTGAAGACCGAGCCAGGGTGTTGACGAGAACTGGCTGTATGTTCTTTAGCTGATTTGGACTAATCATGTCTGACCGGTGATGATCTGTTCTTTACCGACGGTATAACATGTCATGTTTCGGAAGGGAGGACCGGTGGAACAACATATTCATTCTCTTTTAATTTATATGACGATAAGGAGGACATGGCTAGCGAAGAGATCTGAGTAGCACTGGTGGATGATTATCCTCCATAGCCTTTCTGGAAGCTGTAAGTGTACCGTCAGGGCATCGGAGTGCGATCATCTTAGTCCTTATAATTGGCGAAGCCTCGCTGGGCTTTGCAAATATTCTTCCAGCTTCTACAGCTTCTTCCATAGCTGCTGCTCGTCTTTCTTTAAGGCCCCTTTCATTGCTTCTCTGCAGCGCTTCACAAGATCGGGCCTAAGATTTCGGTTGCTTGTAGCTCGTGCGTCCAGTTGACGTATCAGCATGAGTGTCTGCGGAGACAAGCGTCTATTTGTGACTTTAGGACTCTCGGATTTCACGGCTCTATGTAAAGATATTCACGAGCCGATCGTATTCTTCCGACGATGTTGTCAACAACGGTATCCGTCCCAGAAGGCGACCAGTGATTGAATACATCCCAGTTTATGGAGTTCTGAGACTCGATGATTGAATTAGCGGCTCTCTCTCCTTTTCCGCGAAAAACGGAACGTTTTACGAAGGAGGCAATGGTCTGATTCCGTGTAGAACTTAGGACAACAGCGACATCGGTTAGGCAGACTCTCGCTTCACTAAGATGTGATCTCCTTCGTTATAGTACTCTCCATTGGACACTCCCACGGCATCGCTGAGAGTGAGGCTAATGGAATTCTGTTTATCATGGATTGTGTGGGTCGTTAGGATACTCCCTGGCCTCTCACCATCTTCAGTCCATTCTAGTTTTTTTCCATTCTGTTCATTCCAGTTACTAATAGTCTAATGAAAAAGCTTTACTGAGTGGAAAAGAAGAGAAAGTACGAACAGATTCTCTGATGTGACTGCATTCCATTCAGTTCGTAGAAATTAATAGACGTTTTCAAAAAGCTAAACGGTCTTTTTACTTGAACTATGTTTTCATGTGTCCCTTCAGTGCTTATTCTTATCTAATCCAATAAATATCAGTATATAGCAACAAAAATTCCGCTGTAAAGTCAAAAAATGGGACGACTGCAAAACCTTCTATTTTATTGGTTAGGAAAACGTGGTATGAAAGTCAAACCAGAAGTCAAGCATACGATAAAAAATCGGTATTCTTTCAAGCTATCGAACGGCTATAAAAAAACAAATGAAAACAAATGTTAATTAATGTCGGAAAATCGTTTGTTTCTGGAAGGGCGTCGTTTCTTTTCGCTTTAAAATAGTTTATTCCCAAAAAATGGTGCTCATCTCAATCAAAACAACGCATGAAACCTTTACACGACTATCTACAATGATATTTCACCATTGAGTAGTAATAGTATTTTCTTGGAAGCTCAATTTACCTAGTAATATCTCCAGCTTCCACTTCTAATGCTTGCAGCGTATAAAACTCTGGTGCGCGAGAAGCGAACCATGGCTCAATATGACCCACTGGTTCCCAGGTGCTAAAAGTGTTGGTTTGAAGATCTTTTGCTTAATGGGTAATACTCTCCCTCAATAAAGTATTCTAGAATCAGAAACATTAGGATATTTCTGCTTACAACAACAATTTAGAGAAAATATTTCTGTCTTACAAAAGGAGACGGTTGCATTCAATGCAGCCCAGGCATTTTCGCCATTGAATAACAGTAACGTTCGCTCTTCAGCTCTGAAATCGCTTGTTTAATGCGTTTGATTCACAACTTAGATTTTGAAGAACCCTTACTGACCACTGTACCTCTATCATTTAGGAAATGTTCAAGAAAAACCTTTTTTCGCTGTGGAAGTCTCACTTCAGTTGTGAACGAGAAGTAATTAGTGTAGAATACTTCACTTGTTCCAAAGTGTTTGTGAGAATTCTTCAATTAGAAATGTAATGAATTTTACTCTATCTTGTTTGCGTATATGAACAGTATTGGAGTGATATGCAAAGCAATCAACGTCCTGAATCCGTGTCAAAAGCGTGTAAAGAGTTGAAAATTTTCATATTTTTTAAGATTGTATCCGTTTTGCTAGAAAATTCGGATTGCTAGGACTCATAAGAAATCCATTTACCGAGAAGATCTAGTGGAACTTTGTTTACACATCCTATTCTTCCGTGACAATGAAGTGCTCTGACCATCTAAGTTTTCCCATACAGTTGTCAAGAGAACCCTCTGTGAAGTCTAAAAAACTTTCTAAAAACTTCGCAAGTTACTTTCATTTTTCTCTTTGCTATGCTCCTCACGATAGAAGCCCTACTTGTCATAATTCTTTCAAAGGTTTTATCCGGTTAGATACTCAAAAATCCTCCACACCGCTTTCCTGTAAAAATCAAACATTACAGTAAGTTCATCTCTCATTTATACAAGCTCTAGCTACAGTATCGTCAAAAGAAATGTGAAAAATGAACCAGAATGCATAACATCCCAGACACGTAGCCTACGTGTTGATACGTAAAGTTCTTTAGCATGACTGGGCGCTCTTTCTACTAGTAATACGTTTGTAGAAGCTATTTAAATAGCAATATACTTTTTCGTAGCAGTAAGGTTTTTTTTTACAGAATTTCACTATATAACAGGCAAGAAATCTTCAAATGTGAAAATAAAATCTCATTTTGACTGGTACGGCGTCAGAAACAAGCAATATAAGAAACAAAATATCCACCAGCAAGGAATAAGTTTGCCACATTCGTAGCATTGAAATCGATGTCTTGGAATTTGACAAATTTTTCAAAATTATTTTTTGCATCTTGCATGCGTGTTTTCGCATGTTTCTGTAACCAACAGGTTGCGGAAGCGTTTTGAAGAAGTGGTGGTTGGTGGAGGCGAGGTCCGGGCGACGACAGAGGATGACGCAACTTCGTCGCCCAAGAACAACTATTTCTTTCAAACGTCCTGCCATCTTCTTAGCAGAGAAAACGCGTCACCCAATCAATAAAATGCAGAAAATCCTTTTAAGAGTCCGTAGAATCTTGAAGCATCAATTGAAGTGCAACGAATCAACACTCTCACTTCTCAGTGATCTATGGATTGACTGTAACAGTTCCATTTTCACTAAAAAGATGTCTGAGCCTGATTATAATTATGTATCTTTTCAGTCTAGAACAGCAGTTACTTTTCCACTGACCTCATGTCAGCCAAGGCTGAACCACCTTTTGACCGATTTCGAGAACATTTCTGAACAGATAGGTTTCGACAAATTTCACAAGAACGATGTTTATAAGAAAGGATTGTTTTGAATGCCTACTCACCTTAACAAAATCAATATCGCTGAAGGTTTAATGCGAGTGTCTCAGTTCGCAAAGTCAATACGGTGAACAACTAAGATTCAGAGCTGAGCAAGAGTAAGCAAGCCACTTGGAGAGCGTTTGAGAACAGTGACGATGTAGAAAAAACAAGAGAACATCCAACTCCATACCAATCTTCGACCAGCGATTACCGTTGCCTCCACAATGCTTCAAAAAACTAGTCGCTACGTACGCAGGAATGTAAGATCATTTGGAGTTATGAAACGCGGAAACGAAAGGTCGATGCAATAGAGTGTTCCGATCTTTTCAAATGCGGAGAAGGGATCCGAAAATCTGATCTGTTGGCAACGATCGGAAATTGAGTGCGCCGTTCTGCACCCCAGGATGTTAGCGATCCTTAGCCGGTGGCACAATAATTTCTGGATGACAGCCGATGGACGATAGACGTAACCGGGAGAATCCTTTGAAATGTCTAACACACATAAGAAAGCCATCTGATACGGTCTAACTTCACAAAAAACCTATAAGAAGGGCATGATGCCCAAGCAATCCCTTCAATGAGGACGACTTACTGAGGCTGTTCGACGTACTAGGAATAAGGAAAGCTTCGCTCTAGTCACTCGACAATCAGCGAGACAACAGATTATACAGGTGATGGCATTCCACACAAAAAAACGTCCTGAAATTCGCGGATTTATGACAAAATCGTATTGAAAGTGCAGGGAGAATACTGAAGCGAAATTGTTCGTTGTTCAGCAATTCAACCAAAACGACACGGAAGTCTCAAAACATGGAACAGCTGTAAACGCAGTAGCTTATTCAGCTTCAATCACGGCTTGTAAAAGCTCATAAACAGGGTCTATGATAATACAGCGCTGACGGTGCTTTCGATTTGTTATTCGCGAAATAGTCTGAAACAAAATTCATTACGTTCCAAGTCGGAGACTTTTCCAAAACACTTTGGAAATGGGTACAACTTTCTGCTTCAAACACTGCTGTGTCGTTTACTATTTGGATGAAGACTTCCACAGCGAAAGGATGGTTTCTTGAAATATTTCTTATTACGGCTGGAAAGAAAGTTTCGGGGCACTTCAATAATCATGGGATAACTCCCATGTATATCACGGAAACATTACACTTTCTCGTGTGGGATTTTCCCGCTTTGGGCCTAAATACTATTGTTCTTTATTTACACTTTGTTACAAGCCTCCACCTGTCTA
The DNA here is from genome assembly GCA_019055375.1 of Parelaphostrongylus tenuis. NCBI lineage: Eukaryota > Metazoa > Nematoda > Chromadorea > Rhabditida > Metastrongylidae > Parelaphostrongylus > Parelaphostrongylus tenuis. The sequence goes on from JAHQIW010006260.1 coordinate 35,751, forward strand.
ACCCATATCGCAGTTTCGTATCTATTTGCTCATCATTGAGTACATCGAACAGACGCAATGCGTGAACGGTGGTTTCAACGTTTTCTCAATGCCGGAGATCTTGACTTTGAAGACAAGCCTCATTCAGGACGTCCAACAAAGCTTGAATTCGTTCGATGAAGCTGAAGATACATGTCAAGAGTTCTTTGAATCGATGTCGAAGGGATGGTACTTCGACCTAGATTCGAACTTATCGCGCCGATGGCAGAGAAGTCGGGAAAAACGATCTCCTTTATCTCGAAGAATAGTCTATTATTGCTTTTGTTTGGTATTCTTGCATAAATTTCCAGTTTCCTACAAATACTCCAGAACTTTCTTTCAAGCCTACTAATTTGTTGGAGATGCGCGGCCAGAAAAGAGCTATTCAAATTTTGAATTCTAGGACATCGTATGCTCCGCAGCAATTTAGTGAACAAAAGGGCGTGTATTACTGTAATCCAACTGGGAAATGTCGGGATGGCATAAAATTCTGCCGCTTTTTTTTCTCTGTAGTGCAGCAATATCTTCTTTGAAGCGTTATTGTGGGTAGACATTTTCAGGTCTCATAACCTCTAGAAACTGTCTGAGTCGTATTGATCATTTAGTATGGTATAGATAAATTTCAAATTCCAAATGATCTTTTAATAACATTACAGAAATGGAGAGACGACTGAAGAGTTTATAACCGCCACACCAAGAAATCAGATACCACTATGTGATTTGTGCAATAACAAAAATTGTTAGGGCTGAGTCTGCTTAGCATTACATAAGCCGCGTTCTCAAACATCGTCCACTGTGCTCTCCCATGTTCGATACATTGCCGAATCCAACAAAGTTAATCATTTTGCTATCTCACTGCAGCATTTGATGCCTCATGCAGCTGTTCTAATCTAAGACCCAATATTGACACTATTTTCCGTCAGCTTCCTCATATTACTGGATTTTTGATAGCATCTTATTGCATACGATGCCTCCTAACCACGCAGTTGCATTTCTAATAGATGTACGCGATTTGGCTATCAGTTTATCCCTCTGTTAAAACTATGATTCATGGACGTATGCTAAATGTGAGAGGCTAATGAGAACATCACCATTTAGCAAACGCAATTTCGCTCAGAAATTCTTTACCGAATAAGTTTTGCAATGAGAAAAATGCAAATGCAAAAAATGCAAAAAAAATGCAAAATGCAAAATAGAAGCTTCGCTGTTTAATAATCAATATCTTCTTTGGAAGACTTTTTTCTCAGAACTGCAACTGTGATTCAGCCGCTTTGTTGATTGTCGCAGCATCACAAAAAGAAGGCGGGAGCTGAATATAAGTCGAGCACTTGAGAAATTGGCGCATTCACTGGAATTTTTTTTAACTTGTCGCTCTCACGCAGTTCATTTTCATTCAAAATTTGACAGAGATTTTCTCACCTCGATAACTGGTCTTTTGAGCATCGCATTAGCACAATGTGTCACAAATACGCCTTTAAAAGATTATGCTCTGAATCAAGCAGACTTAAAGATCCTTCGAAGCAATTGAAAAAACCAGAAAAAATCAAAGATCAACCAAGGCGGCGTCACTCTCGTATAGGTGTCGAGTGCCGAATTGTTGTTATCTCGTGGATGATCTGACACAAAAGATGTGGACATTAGCCATAGTTGATTCTATAATACTTATTCTATTTTAGGAAAATGATTATTCTTACAAGCAAGGCAGGATCTTCGAGCGCTCCATTTATGATTTTGTTGGTAGTCTCAATCTCAACTGTGTTTGGATGTGGAGTGATTCCTGGAGGTCAAAGTAATGAATAGGAATTGTTATGGATCTACAAATATTCCCATTCTTAGATGGTCAAGAGCTCTACTCAGAATGAGCATGCCTAGCCCTCCATCATTGCTTGATTGTTGTCACAGTCTGCGCTACCTATAGGCAGGGTTTCCAATTCTATATAAGTAGTTATATATAGGAAGAAAGATAAGACTAAGATGTTCTTCAATGCAGTGACTTTTATGATTTACCTAACACCAGGAGTTTATAAATGAACTCTAATGGGCTCAACGTTTTCGAGTCCTCATCTTCTCGGAGCCCATGATTAGATTCGAATGTCCACTGTCGTTTTCCCTCATTGTGGTCTTCGTTCTTCGTTGTTGTGCTCGTTCAACTTTCTTTCAAAGGAACATCGCTCGAATGAAGAACTCCACTTTGCGATGTACCGTATACAATATGCCTAAATGCCACATGATAGTGCCATATAAGTTGTCAGCGTTAGTTATAGGTTGACAGTGCTTTAAATGACAACATGCCAGGACTTCACAACTGTGTAATGTTGTCCAAGCCTTTTCAAAGTCGATGGCATGCGGTTATCATAGGTCATATAGATTTTCATCTTCAATCTGCTGTTTCAAAAATGTCACTAGAGAGCATCGTTATATTCTGAAGATTGCCGAAATGTACATAAAGCCAGTGACATGCTAAACCTTGAAAAGGCTTGAAACAGTTCTCAGAATTGATCGATGTTATAAAACGAGATTTCTGAAACATTCGAAATGAGAAACATTATTTATAAGAGCAGTTCCATATCAATGAACATTGCCGAGTGAGGTTTTCCATTCGGGCGGTGCTCCACGAAAAAGAGCGCACTTGAACGACAGCGATGACGAATAATTGTGGACGATCGACTCTAATTATCGGCTCTGAAGAAACGAAGAAGAATCGAATTATCGGCCGAATAAAGTTTATTTTTCAACCACATCGATATTAGCTAAATTGTAATAGAGAAGTGTTATTGAATGGTAATGACAAGGAGAGCCGGTTTTTCAAGGAGGGACCGAAAAGTTATCAGCCGAATATAAAAGCTGTGAAATAATTAACCTGTGTATGAACTGAGACAACGCAAAAAACTTCTCAATAAAATCCTTAACGGCCTCTCCGGCAATTTCGACTTCAATTCTCAGAGATACTTGTGGCGAAAATGCTAGAACTAACTCAAAACATGTTCATTACTGAGAATTTTACATTCCTATTGTGCAGAGAAATATAACGGAGAGTGCTTCTTCTTCGCTTGCAGTTATGATTGACCCAAATCGAGCTTGATGGCGTTTTCATTTCTTGAAGACATAGTAATGCTCAAATTTCAGTACTTGTGGAAACGATTTTTCCTTCAAATCATACCCACGAGCACACAGAGATATCGAGAACGAGCAAGCAGCTATTTTTCGAATTTGTTTCATAGACAGGGCGGAGCAATCACATTTCGTATTGAATATTAGCGGCTGTACTCGATGTTAGTCTATACACTTATGATATTTATATAACTTATTAGCCCATAGTATTTTCACTTGCCATCGTTCCCTGATTACAGAAGCGCATGTAGAACGAGAACAGTCCGGTGTTGGAAATGCTTACCGAATTAGCAGTGCAATTAGAACAACACCGAGCGGTTATTCAATTTCTCTGTAGCCATCGTGAATTCCCAGTAAAATGGCGGACATTTCTATCCAAATGAATATGTCCTTCATTTGTTATCGATTGGAACAGGAACTCGTCGGATATGAGTAGGTTTTTGAAAATTTCTCTTCTATATTAGAACTGAGCACAGCTCGTTCTTCGGTACTTCAGTAGCACATTAACATTAGATTATAGCAAAATTGATTAGTACCAGTTTAAACTTCGTTTCTTAAGATAGAGGGTCTTAGTCGGAGCGACGAATTATGCAATAATTACTTGAGCATTTAGAAAAAGAACTTCTTATTTGTCAATAAACCAGCAGTGAATTTTGTTCATTAAGCAAAATGGCCTTTGGAAAACGCGATGAATAAGTGCAGTATAATGCAGTATAAGACATCTGGCCAAAGCAGTGATAGTTTGAAAGCAATGGCAGAACTGCCCAGCGTGCCAATCATGGAGCAATAATGGCTCATTTTGACGACATTCGGACTTTGAACGCATAATTGTTGAATGTTACAAGTCAAGCTGTATGCAATGCGGATAAGTGTTGACCGGTACCGATAATTCGGGTGAACAATTGATGATCGGTGCTTGCTGCATAAATTATTTTATTGCTGAATAAGTAGCTGAAACAAAGATTAACAACATCAGTGAAATAATTAGGAAAAATTGGGTGAGGAATATGCAATTAACTTTAAAGAAAGTACTCGTTACAAGCCATCGCCCTGTCTAACGACATAATCGCAGTTCATGTTTCATTGCGGTCATTATTGGAGAAAGGGTCTTTCACATCGAACTACAGTCGATGATCAATGAAGTTGAAAGGGAAGGCACATAAGCAAATCCGCCTGATGGACGCTGGTTTCAACGCTTCTCAATGCCGGAGATCACCTCGGAGACAAGACTCGTTTAGGACGTCCAACAGACTTTGAGTGGTTCGATGAAGCTGAAGAAGCACGTTAAGAGTTCTTTGACTCGATGTCGAAAGAATTACTCCGAACACCCTTTGTAGTTGGCAGGCCGATTGCAGAAAGTCGCGGGAAACGATGGCCTTTAATTTGCAAGAATAGTCATTATTGCCTTTGCTTGGAATTCATGCATGAATTTTCATAGCTTTCCACAAGTTACTCTAGAACTTTTCTTTCGAACCTAATAATTTGTTGGAGATGTACGGTCATTAGAGAGCTCTTCAAAATTCGAAATTCTCGGCCATCGTATGCTCGCAACAATTCAGTGAACATGAGAACGAGTAATATTGTCCCAACTGGGAAAATGTCGGAATGGCATCAAATTTTGTTGCTTTTTTTCTCTGTAGTAAAGCAATATCTCCTTCGAAGCGTTATTGTGGCAGACATCTTCAGGTCTTCAAACCTCGCAAACTGATTGAGTCGAATTGATCACTTAGTGTAGTGAAGGAAAACTCCAAACTCTCCAAACGATTTTCAGAAACGTTACAGAAATGGAGAGACCACTAAAGAGGTCTGTAACCACTAACAATAAATGAGATTTCACTATATGAAATGCGCAATAACAAATCTTGTTTTGCCTGCACATCGAGCGGAAAATGCGGAAAGGACGGCGTTCTGTAGACATCCACCTTGAAATGTTTGAAAAGATGAATCAGAGTAGCGTCTGCTTATCATCACATCAACTACATTCTTAAACATCGTCCATTATGATTTCCCGTTTCTATGCACTGGCGATTCATCGATGGAAAATATTGTCCTATCTCACGGCAACATTTGATGTCTTCATGGAGCTGTTTATTCTGGGACCCAATCCTGGCACGATTTTCCGTTAACTTCTTCATATCGGTGGATTTTTGCTAACATCTTATTACACGCCTATTCTCAACTCATACTATTGAAATTCTATAGATCGACTCAATTTGACTATCAGCTGACCACTCCGTTTAAAACTATAATTTATGGGTGTGCTAAATGTAAGAGGCTAATAAGAACATCAAAGGTTCATAAACTCAATTTTTGCTTAGAAACTAATACCGAAAAAGTTTTGCAAGAGAACTGCGTTTGGTTTCTATCAATCGATGTCTTCTTTGGAACATTTTTTTTCAGATTTCCAGTTGTGATTCAGGCGCTTTGTCGATTGTCGCAGCACCAGAAATAAGAAGGCGGGAACCGAAATATAAGCCGAACAACTAGAAAATTGGCGCATTCACTGGAATTTTCTTTAACTTGTCTCTCTCACGCAGTCCATTTTCATTCAAGATTTGACAGAGATTTTCTCACCTCGACAACTGGTTTTTGAGCATTGCATTAGCACAATGTGTCACTTGAATACGCTTCTCTCCATATCGATAAAGGCAGTCCTCTACCTCCCACACCTGGTGTTGGAAACCTTTTTATTATGAGTATGGCAGAAGGCAGCAGATGCAATTTAGCGCAAAGGCTTTACATATACTTAAGAGAAAGGCACCTCGGTGGTGTAGTGGTAGCACGCGTCCCCGGTAAGAATGAAACGAGGGTTCGATTCCCGCCAAAGCGTGTTTTTGCTCACCACTCAATCTCTTAGATGTATGTGAAATATCTAACACTGCGATAAAAGCACTAAAAACACTAGAAATCTGGAGCAAAGACTTTATTTCTGCATGATGTTTGATCACGCTTGATCAACGTACAGAATTTATCTTGGAACTAAGAAGATTTTACAGAAAACAGCATCAGAAAACTTCTAGCAGCTTCCCTAGTTTGCGTTCGGATCCTCAATTTTGTGTCTGCCATATATTATATGACATTGTTGAAAACGGATTCGTTTCATGCGGATTTCTCATTTCACTCGATGACAGTTTCTTGATCATCTCCTATCTGAATGGAATATTTATACAGGAGAATGTCGTGGTCAGATTCAAAAGTATGGAATGACACTGACATTGAGTCAATTTCACCTTGTTCAAAACGATGTGATCGATGTTCGCTTATAGGAGATCACCTCTAACAAAGTTAAAATGAAAACGAATGCATGGCTTATGCTATTATATATTATATAGAATGATAGTGCATTATGCTGTTAGTTGATTGATTTCGTTAAATAACTGACAACTGAATCGACAAAAGTGTCGAAATGCAGAGGAAATCATGAGGCAACCCAATATATCCAGAAGAGTCGGCTTTGATCTGATCTCGGCATACGTAATTGATCATTTTCTTGCATTATTAGGCTGAAATGAGGTTAGTAACATGTATCTATTCAGCTAATATCTCGTCATCTCTGTCTTTAGTGTAGTATTATTCGATGCGATGGTCCACAGGTGAATTTTCATTCGTGCTATGTGGGCGTTCGTTGAACTATCAATGGAATCCAGAAAAATGCAAGCAAATTCATAATTCAGTCCATTGTATTTACCGGAGAAAAGCGAAGAACGACTGGCTAGTGTTTTTCAACGGTATAATGACCTACTTCAGTATTGTAGAGTCGTCCGACAGGTTTTCTTGAACTTGAAGTGAGTAGTTCAGGTGACACCTCTTATGGTCTTCGCCCGCCACATCATCTGCGCTCGGTAGGAAATCGACTAGTCTTAAAAACTGTAAGAATACGAATTATGTGTTGGAACGAGGGATCGTTAAAATTGATCATAAAGTCATTACCATCCTCTCCGGCAATTTCAGAGTTACTACTTTGAAGATCACTTATCCCGAGAGTGTTAGAATAGCTTACCCTTGCCAACTCACTTAAATTCACTAGAACAGGCACTCAAATTCTAACAGTGCTCTTTGTATTTGCAGCTTCTAAAGACTTATTAAATAGATGTAATAAAACTAATGAATCTCTAGCAAGGGAGCGTTCAGGATCTTTTGAACGACTACATTATTATTCATCATTTTGGAAATTTTTCATGAGACAAGAGGCATCTCTTCGTGCAAATCGCCAATTTACAATATCACATCTTTCATATTTGTTTCAACTCACCAACTTTTATGCGGATATGAGTAACATCTATAAAAGCAAGCACATTCATTGGCATTAATTTCAGAGCACCCAAAATGTGAATGACTGGAGATGAAATTTGCAACTTTTCGAGAGGCGAATGAGTGAATTTTTCGCTGGAACTTCAGAGCGGCGCTGCTGTAAAATCAGTTCCGGCTACTATTCCAAACCTTCTAATATTATTTATTTCACAGCAGAAATTCGGCCTGTAAAAATGTATATGGGAACTTCTCAGTTACTTCTCAAGTAAAATAGTAAGCACAAATTCATCACATTGTGCATTTCAATGTAGAAGCCTTTTGGATACATAGCAAAGGCCCAAAAATGAACCGAAAAGAGGAGTGTCTCGTAATTACGAGTGACCTCGAACCATACCTGAGGCTGATCTTTCCGGCCTGAGTTACGCGCAGCCCACTGATGCACTGACCCTAAGCGGCTGGTCTTCAATCAATAATTGATAGACCCAAACATCAAAATAGTGAGTGTTTAGAATGAAGTTTTTACTATGCGATCCAAAATTCCTTTTCAACGTTTTCTGCTAGGTTTATGGAGGTTTTGGTTTAGTGTACTGTGGATCAATATGATCTTTCCAGGCTCTGAAGAAGGCGACCCGCCGAAACGATAGCCATCTCGAATATTGTATATTCAAGCTGCACTACTACTGTATTGTTGCATGCTTCGCTAGTATTCATAAATAATATCAATAACACCTCGGAACGGCTAAACGAAGAAAATACTCATTTCAATATAATTTACTGCTCTCCACTCTGATTGTTCAACACCCTATGGTTGCTAGTTTATTGATAGTGTACTGCCACAATGAACATCGATTAGATAAAAATGTTTGTCTCATGAATATCACAGTTCACTTTCAATTTCAGCTGACAGTGACCGTTACCGTGTACAAATGCGAACCAAACGGACCCGATCTTAACAATTCGAAGCGCTCTGTCCACAACATTTTGCCACATCGACCTCGACCAATTAGCCATGATGATGTTCGTAGTCTACATAGAATTTTTTTCTTTATAGAACGAAAGTTGTGCAAATAAGAAAACCGTCCAAACCGTGAGAGTTCCTGAGAGGGACAAGTGCTTGCTGTTGATAGGCATTGCAACCTTCGCACATTCATCCCTCGCCCATTCATTGGGCAAATTCCCGTCACCGTGCTACCGACGAAAATACAGCTTTCCATCGTAGCCGCTCAAGAAACTATAGGTCTCAGAAACACTTCCTCTTCTGCGCACTAGGCAACAAGAAAAATCAAAACAATGTTGGACACTATTTCCTTTTACTTCTCGAAATTCACAAAACTTCATCTATTAACACACTGAATACTGTATTATTCTGAAAATAAAATATGTATAACATTCGAAAAGATATTCTCAATTTGAAAGATGTTGATGTTATGGCTCTATGATAGTTTTCCTCAACTCTGAGATATTTTATAATAAGTTTATAGAAAATATCTTTGTTTGCAAGAAAAATAAGTACAGCTCTGCTTTTGAATGCCCCTTATAGTTCGGATTGGAATTTCCTAAATCAATGTCCACTACTGGAGACTTACGCGCATCTCTGGTGGCTTTAAGTCCTGACATTCCAATGGTTCGTAAGTGGTATTAACTTGAAGTTGACCGAGAATGTTGGAGATCACAAAATCAGGCAAGAGTGCTCCTCCGACCTTCGATTTCGAGAACATCGACGACCTAAAACGTAAATCTTCTTCACTATTTCGAAGAATGAGTTCGGAAATACTTTCAGCGAACATATATAAAATCTGTCAAGTTAGGTTAGCTTTAGAGACTGAAGATCTGTGAGAAAATTGCAGCTCATCTCATACGCCTTTTCACAATTCGCGAAAAAGAATGGAATGCTCAAGTTGTAAACTCACTGTTTGCATTGCAAAACGTTGTGCAATGCCTGAACAGCATCCTTGCTGGTTGCTATACCAGGGACTATGGCAGAGATTGCTCTGTTTTTTGTGTAAACCGCGATAATAGGTAAGTTGCTGGGCCCGCTGGCAGTGAAGGTCCTAGTGCTCGCTGCAACGAAATTTCGTAGTTTTTGTAGCGAATTGTTGTAAAATAAATTACTAAGTACTTCGGAAACCGGCTCTTCTCGTCATTACCATTCAATAACACCTTCTTTAAAATTTAGCTAATATCACGTGGTTGAAAAAATAACTTTATTCGGCCATATTTCGACGTCTTCGTTTCTTCAGAGCCGATAATTCGAGTCGATCGTCCACAATTATTCGTTTTCGTGTCGTTCAAGTCGACTCTTTCTCGGTGGAGCACCGCCCGAATGGAACCTCACTCGGCAATGTTCATTGATATAGAACTGTTCTTATAAATAATTTCTCATTCGACTATTTTAAAAATCTCGTTTGAGAGCTTCGATCTATACTGGAACTGATTCAAGCCTCTTCAAGGTTTAGCATGTCAATGGCTCATGTACATTTCGGCAATCTTTCAGAATATATCGATGCTCTCAGGTGATATTTTGAACAGCAGATTGAAGATGAATATCTATGAAAACGCATGCCATCGACTTTGAAAAGGCTCAGACAACATTTCACGTTGTCAAGTCCTGGCATGTTGTCATTTCAACCACTATCAACTTATAACTAACGCTGGCAACTTGTGTGGCAGTTATCTTGTATACGATAACATCGCCAAGTGAAATTCTTCATTCGAGCGATGTTCCTTTGCAGAAAATTGGACGTGCACAACAACGAAGACGAAGACTACAACGATAGCGAGCGACAGTGGAGAATCGAATCTAATCATGGGCTCCGAGATGACGAAGACTCCAGAACGTTGACCATTGAAGTTCATTTATAAACTTCTGGTGTTAGCTAAATCATAAAAGTCGCTGCACTGAAAAACTTCTTAGCTTTATCTTTCTTTTTATACAGAATCAAAAATTCTGCCTAAAGGTAGCGCAGTCTGCGACAACAATTAAGCAATGATGAGTAGCTAGGCATGCTCATTCTGATTAGAGTTCTTAACCATCTAAGAATGGAATATTTGTAGATCCATAATAATTCCTATTCATTACTTTGACCTCCAGGAATCACTCCACATCCAAACACGGTTGAGATTGAAACTAGCAACAAAATCATAAATGGAGCGCTTGAAGGCTCCTGTCTTGTTTGTAAGAATAATCATTTTCCTAAAATAGAAAGGTATCATAGACATCAATAAGACTACTGTCAAGATCTTTTGTGTGAGATCATCCACGAGATAACAACAGATTCGGCACTCGGCACCTTTATGAGGGTGACGTCGCCTTGGCTGGTCTTTGATTTTTTCTGGTTTTTTTCGAGTCTTAACTCGCTTAATTCACAACAAATTCTTTGGAAGCGTATTTCGTGACGCATTGTGCTAATGTGATGCTCAAAAGACCAGCTATCGAGATGAAAAAATCTCTGTAAAATCTTGAATGAAAATGGACCGCGTGGAAGCGAGAAATTAAAGAAAAATTCCAATGAATGCGTCAATTTCTCAAGTTGCTCGGCTTATATTCGGTTCCCGCCTTCTTATTTCTGATGCTGCGACAATCGACAAAGCGCCTGAATCACAACTGCAATTCTGAGAAAAAGCTCTCAAAGAAGATATCGATTAATAAAAACGAAGCGCAGTTCTCATTGCAAAATTTATCGGTGACAACTTTCTAAGCAAAAAGTGAGTTTGTAAAACTTTGATGTTCTTGTTAGCCTCTTACATTTAGCACGCTCATAAGTTATAGTTTTAACGGAAGTGGTCAACTGATAGCCAAATTGAGTAGATCTATAGAATTTCAATAGTATGGTTGAGAAATAGGCGTGTAATAAGATGTTAGCAAAAATCCATCAAAATGAGGACGTTAACGGAAAATCGTGCCAGGATTGGGTCCTAGAATAAACAGCTCCATGAAGACATCAAATGTTGCCGTGAGATAGGACAATATTTTCCATCGATGAGATCGCCAATGCATAGAAACGGGAAATCACAATGGACGATGTTTAAGAATGTAGTTAATGTGATGATAAGCAGACGCTACTCTGATTCATCTTTTCAAGACATTTCAAGGTGGATGTCTACAACACGCCGTCTTTCCGCAATTTCCGCTCGATGTGCAGGCATAACGGCAATAACAAGATTTGTTATTGCGCATTTCATATAGTGAAAATCTCATTTATATGTATAGTGGTTACAGTCCCTTTAGTCGTCTCCCCATTTCTGTAACGTTTTTGAAAAATCGTTTGGAGAGTTTGGAGTTTCTTCACTACACTAAGTGATCAATTCGATTAAATCAGTTTGCGAGGTTTGAAGACCTGAAGATGTCTGCTCACAATAACGCTTCGAGGAAGATTTGCTCGCTACAGAGAGAAAAAAAGCAACAAAATTCGATGCCATTCCGACATTTCCCCAGTTGGACAATGTTACTCGTCTCATGTTCACTGAGTTGTTGCGAGCATACGATGGCGAGATTTCGAATTTTGAAGAGCTCTTTAGTGACCGTACATCTCCAATAAATTATTAGGCTCAAAAGAAAGTTCTAGAGTACTTGTAGAAAGCTGAAATTCATGCATGAATTCCAAGCAAAGGCATTAATGACTATTCTTCAAAATAAAGGCCATCGTTTCCTACGACTTTGTGCCATCGGACCCTCCAAGTTTCAAAGCTGGTCGGAGTACAGTTCTTTCGCCATCGAGTCAAAGAACTCTTAACATGCTTCATCAGCTTCATCAAACTACTCAAACTTTGTTGGCGTCCTGAACGAGGCTTGTCTTCGAGATCAAGATCCCCGGCATTGAGAAGCCTTGAAACCAGCGTCCATCAGCGGATTTGCTTGTTGTGCCTTCAGTTTCAATTCGTTGATTTCATCGACTGAGTTCGATGTGAAAGACCCTTTCTCCAATGATGACGCAATAAAACACGAACTGCGATTATGTCGTTAGACGAGGCGAGCGAAGGCTTGTTAGAAAGTAATACTAAAGAAGAATCATATCTAGACCCATAGCGGGGAAAATCCCACATGAGAAAGTGCAATATTTCCATGATATGCAGAAGTTTTTCCCATGCTTATGAAGTGCACCAGAATTTTCTTTGCAATCGTAGTGAGAAATGTTTTGAGAAATCATCTTTTCGCTGTGGAAGCCTCTCATCCCAATAGTAAACGACATAGTGTTCGAAGTAGAAAGTTTTATTGATTTCCAAAGTGCTGGCGAAAAGTCTCCGACTTGGAATGTAGTGAATTTTATTTCAACTATTTCGCGAATGGACAAATCGAAAGCGCCGTCATTTCTGATATCATCATAGACCCTGTTTATGAGCTGTACAAGTCGTGATTGAAACTGAATAAGCTACTGCATTTACAGCCGTTTCGTGTTTGAGACTTCCGTGTCGTTTTGGTTGAACTGCCGAACAACGAACACTTTTGCTACAGTATTCTGCCTGCACTTTCAATACGATTTCGTTATAGATTTATAAATCCGCGAATTTCAAGACTCTTTGTTTTGCATGGAATGCCATCACTTATATAATCTGCTGTCTCGCTGTGCATCCTTCCAAGGTGTGAACTGGGAAACCTGGGCCCAGTGTTGAAAGTGTTCTCAAAAGGTGTAGTTCTATTAAGATATACCGCACATGTTCCCGCCACATTCTGCAAAACTGGGACTGTAGCGTTAGAGTAAGTAGGTTAGGGTAATGACATTAGCCAGTGGTCTCTGACAAAGGTTCAAGCTCGGCTCACGTTGCTCGCTGCCTTCCATCGAGTTGTATTCCAAGGTGTTATACACACTCAAGGAATGTTTAAGAATCATTTAAGTAATGGTCTACCCAGTTGGTTGATACGTTCGGTTCAGTTCATTCCCTTACACTGGGCTTCCTTCATAATCGAGTTTTGCCATGATATTACTTAGAAACCTCTACAATTTTTGAAAGTGATCGGAAGTAATCCATGCACTCACGTGTCCGTTTTTTGCAAGTTCGGCTTTGTCCAGTGTCAAAAATGAGTTTCAGACTTACTTCCATGTAATATTACACAACACGCTCAATGTGTTGCTCAGACGATACTTATTTACGTCAATCGTTATGCCACCATTTACAAATGGCAGTACATGAGTTTCGCACTATTTACGAACTCTTTGCTCAATGGTTGTCGTTGACTACATTTATAAGAAATTTCTCTCAGTGAAGCCCAATAGTGTGAAGAACTGCCAAGCACTTTAGCGGTAGACGACCAAAAGTCATCGCCTTCACAGAGTCACAAGCATGACAGTAATCCTGAGATGAACGAACAACGCTCACAATTTTCATCGAGCTATTAACCTATTATGGAATTTGATTTACGTTTTCACAATCAACTAACGCTCTCTTCCTCTCTTTTGAATCTATGAACGAATTTAAGATTACTCTTGTATGACGTAATTTTTTTCAACAGTATTTATTGATAAGGCCCATAAATTAGTTTCTCCACTTCCACTCACAGTCGACGAAACCAATGACGACTGTGATGGCACTTGAAGATATCTAGTAATGAGGCTGGCTTCAGGTATTCGGAAGCTTGACAAACGCGCTCTCTCTCCAGAAGAGTGCGGTGAAGTTCTTTATGAGGGCTCACTGATATGAGAGCATTATTTTGTGCAGATAACGAAAAAAAGTCAGTAAATGCAGTCAAATGGATCAAATTAGGAGTTCGCTGTAACACTATGGAAACAAAATGCTTTACCCTTGCTAAATATCTGGTAATTTTTTCTTAATATTGTAGGCATGCTCGTCAATGTCTAAAATTCTGCAGATATTTTTCTGTCAGAATGCCATTCCTTCAGCATTGAGCATGAAGTTCATCGCTGGATCTGAGGAAGCAAGAATTCACAGTTGAGGAACTCACAAAAAGTACGAAAACTGTTAGAGTCAACATAACAATGCGTGATGTGGAATGCTACTGTGTTTCTATCAGATGTTCCTTGTCTTTCTTTTTGAGTCAAACGCGAGATTTTATGATACAATTTATTGAAACAGCTGACGTTTCTGCAGATCTCGTTCTCAAAGAGTAGGAAGATCAAGCTGCCCACAAGCCACTTTGTTGAACATCTCCATTATTTCATAAGAAAAAAATCACCAAATCCAGATTTTAATCACATGGCCGCCACAAAATAATTTTCAACATACCGCTTTTAATACGTGCTCCATTAAGCTGTTCAAGTGGAGACCAACCGAACAGCGATCACCAGGGCTGGTAGTCACATGAACTACAAGCATGAAGCTATTTCATATTTAATGCAGTCTGTTTATGCGTGTATGCTTGCATCGATTTGCGTGTGTACTTATATGTCCTTATGTC
>JAHQIW010006261.1:0-149596 GCA_019055375.1 Parelaphostrongylus tenuis
CACCACCGTTAGAAGAGTGTTGCGCAAAACGAGCGTCGGTGGTGCAACGGTCAGCATGCACTCCCGAAAAGAGTGATATCTGGGTTTGAATGCCGGCTGACGCAGATGTTTTTGCACAGTACTCCATATTATTAGGTATACTGTAACATCATACCACCGCAAGTGGCGGTCTGATAAAAGAATTGCGAGTGAGAAATAGAAGAAATATTAGGAGAGAAATAGATCCTTCTAGCAAAAAGCACTCACAGAAACGGTCTCCGCTACCAAATATGCAGCAAGCGGTTGTACTTCGGTTGGCAGACGTTGGCTGTAGAAAACCTCGATGATGAAAATGTTCGTGAGGCCAAAAGTACGACATCCACCAAGTGCTTCCCAATCTTCCTTGGTCGTCGACGGATAACAAGCCTTAACAATCAGCCTTTCCTTCACTGTAGAGCAGAAACAATAAAAGAGTAAATATCCATTGATGTGGAGCAATGTGAAAACTTTCGCTTCAGGCGGGACTCGAACGCGCACCTCATTCTTTCCGGGAATGCGTGCTCTATCCGTTACACTATTGACGCCCATTTAAGACATCGCTCTTTTCTACGCTTCAGCGCATCATTTGATCTTTAATACCCAATATCTGTCAGCGTGACTGGGTTCAATGTCGAGACCGACTACACGGGCCAGGCCGTTGACGGCTGGCGGCTGGCTGATAGGTGCGCTGAAGCGTAGAAAGAGTGATGTGGCAGAATGGGCGTCAGTAGTGTAACGGATAGAGCACGCATTCCCGGAAAGAGTGAGGTGCGAGTTCTAGTCCCCGCCTGACGCGAAAGTTTTTCACGTTGCTCTACATCAATGGTGATATATTTGAAACATCATACACCGCTTTAAGCGGTTAAATAAGAACGAATATCAATTGATCTCTAATAAAAGAGTACTTGTCCACTACAACAGTGACAAATGAAAAATCGCCCAAGTCGCTGGACAGGAACTCTTCATAGGAGTGTTAGTGATCAATCAAAAGCTCAAATCTCTGACTATAACCTCATATAGCCAATTCCTGAGAAAGCCTTTTCTTTGAAGCTTTACAGAAGGACAACCCCTGTGTTTCGCACACGTATATTTCGAGCAAGACAGAAATCTTTCTGCAGATTATTAGTAGTCTTCGATAGCGTATAATTCAGGGATTCCAAAGCTGTACTTATTTTCTGGAAAAATCGTTTCTCTGCGGTGTAGCAAGGAAAATAAGATCGAGTTTCACACATTCGACTCCCTGGTTTACAGGCTAATTCAAGGTCGGGGAGCGGGGGGGGCGGTCTGTTGGCCGCAGATTCGATGCGGCGGCCGGGCATGATCGAACGACTGGCGCTGCAGAGAAACGCGATGTTCGCTATACAGTTAAGAATTTCTTCTCCGCCTCGAAAGAAATTACAGATTAAACGTATGACTCTGATACTAACAGAGTTTCATTATACGTTCATATGCCTTTTGCGCTTCCAGCGATGTAACAGTTGAATTGCGCAGCTGATGTGAAACATAATTTTATTTTGAACTTTACAGCGTTACAAGAGGGTCTTTGCGAAAACCACTCACGCATGGCTCTAGCCAGAGATTTAAGCCTTCGATTGATTATTAACGCTCTTAAAAAAAGTTCTTGTCCAGCGAATGTGGTCGCAAATTCATTTGCTGCCGTATAATGGACAAAAACTAGTAAAAAAAAATATAGACGAGGCAAACATCCTGTACTTAGACTTTCACACATAACCTCTGTTTATGGTAGAGTGAACTTTGACGCTCAATAAACACAAAAAAAACACTGGGAACTCGAAATAAAAACGAAGTCCAAGGTAAGAATCGGTAAGATATAGGTCTTTTCTTAAGAACTTCGACCCGCCAACAGAAAAAATTGAAGAATGAAAGCAAAAGTAAGTGAAGATCCATTTGGGCTGGCGTATAGGAAACGTTTCACACACACAGCCGTTTAACCCGTTCGGTTACGACGTTGATTTTTTTGCTCGGAAGCGGCGCAGTCGACGTGCAAGCGGGGCATGTTATCATACACTGTTGCGGTCTCGCAATGATGAAGTTCGTATTTTCATCATCTATAGGGGATTTCATGGTAACTAAATGGGAGAATTTGATAGGAGAAGTTTTATTGAGGCTACTCTTAAGCCAAAAAAATCACACTCCTTCTTCTGAACCTCGCTTTTTTCGGAAGGAAAAACCGAATACTTACGAAAATATTTTATTTCGAATTGTTGTGGAGACATTTTCATGCCACTTTTTCTATATTTGTACCAGATTCGCTGCTGCCTTGCGTCAGTACAAATCGCACGCGATACGCGGTTGAGGCGAGCGGAGGGTTAAATACGACCTACTTTGTGCTGATAGGGTTAAATTAACCATATAGATCTAATTTTTTGAGCATCCTGAGCACTTTTTAGGTACTTTCTCCCAATGCATGAGCCGAGAAGACAACGAGAATATATGATATAAGTTCTGTGTTGCAAAACTGATCAGTGGTTATCATCATATCAATGCTGATTTCAATGCGATGACCAGCTACCAGTTGGTATTGACTAGTCTCGAATGTTTTCATACCCCATTTGGGACCGTGGGCCAAGGGTTTTGTATCCCTAACTGGCAAGTCCGAAAGGTCTGCTCTACTTCCTCTGCATCTCGAACCCCTAGCGTTCCATTATTAGACGCAACAGCCCACCATTGTTGGACGCAGCACGCTAGAGATCAGAGATGCAGAGGAGGTGAAGCACACCGTACAGAGTCGGCAGTTAGAGACGAGGAGGCCGTGGGTCCACGGCCCTGAAAGGGTCAAAAATGGGCACAAAATTCTTGCGAACTCAGGGGATATTGCGAAGCTAGAAGAAGCGCCTCCACTTATGACCTGTTATTCACGAAATGGGCAACTTTTGGAACAAAAGAGCGAACGATTGCGGAACAGCAGTAGCTCATATAGGCTATATTATCACGAATTATTAGAGCTCTTTGCCATCACAGGGCCAGTGAAATCGTAACTTTCAGTGGAAAGGGTAACTTCTGATGAGATGGTTCTCCAAATGAGAAAATCCTAGAAGAAAGGCATGATGCCCAATAGATCTCTAAGGGAGGAGGATTTATTGGGCTATCCTTGAACCGGGTGGGGAAAGATGGGAATCTCTGATAACGCCTGCACGAGTCACTCAGCGATCTACAAGACGACAAGTGATAGCACTTCTTCGAAAAAACAAAGCAAAACTGAAAAATTACTAAATATGCTGTTTGTAGAGGCTTTGCAAAAAACTTCACGTCTACCGTGACTCGAACCCGCATCTCAGTTTATCCTGGAACACGTGCTCTAACCCGTTACACCACTGGCCCGTTTTGCTCATCACTCGTTCTACGCCACAACGCATCTATCTGTCAGCAACCGAAATATGACTTCGTATCACCGCTAAAAGTGGTCAGATAAAAAGAATTCTATTTGAACCTTCAATACCCAATATCTGTCAGCTTGATCAGGGTTCAGTTCAATATCGACAACCTTGGCCAAACCGTTGGCGGTCGGTTTCTGACATACAGATGCTTTGTGGCGTAGAAGGAGTGGCGGGTGGCAAAACAGGGGCCGACAGTGCAACGGGCTAGAGCACGCAGTCCGGTATAGAGTTGCGGGTTCGAGTCCCGCTTGAGGCGAAAGTTTTGCACACACTCGATGTCACCGGGTAATCTATAACTTCTACTTCTGCTATAAGCAGTCTAGAAAGAAATCTACTTATTATGCTGATGGTTTTGTCGCGACACTCGTCGACATACCTGTATTGAAAAGGCGTATCTAATGATATCTACAAGGAAGTCAGCGTGAGCTGATTGTAGATCGACCGTCCAGAAAAGGCCGATCTTGTGGAAGTCTAGATCACTATCTGCTTCTTCTACACTCTCTTCGGGAGGTGGAGAATTGTCTGAAATCCTTATACACTAGATCAATTGAAAATGTAGAAACTAAAATAGAAATAAAGAGGGATACTTGTCCTTCAGACGGTGACAAATGAATATTGGACCCCATTCGCTGGACAAGAGCTTTCCATAAGGCTTCAGTGACTAGTCTAAAGCCTAAATCTCTGGCTAGCGGCCTACGTGGACGGTTTTCAGAGAAGTCTCCACTATAAGGATTCAACGAAAGAAAAACATTTGTGTCACACACACCTTTTTCTCGTAAGATAGAGCTCTCTCACTAGACTGCTAGTAATCATTCGATAGCGCAAGAGTTAGCGAATCCCAGGCTGTGCTTTTTTTTCTGGAAAGATCGCTTCTCTGCAGTGCAGCAGGAAAAGTAAGACCAAGCTTACATACAGGAGCTTGGGTGTTTAGGCTATCCTCCTGGGTGGGGCCAGGGCAGATGCGACGACTTCAACTTGGCCATCGATCAGTGTGCCCTTCGGTGAGTGTTATGGGGGTGCGATTTTTGTTGTTCAATTAGGAATTGTTTCTCTGCTTTGAAAGAAATGTCAGATCAAACGACTGACTCTGATACTGAAAGATTTTCTCTACACGTCCATGTGCTTTTCGAGCTTCATGCAAAGTGATAGATGAATTAAGTGGCCGATGAGAAACATAATTTTGTTTTGATCTTTACAGAGTTATAAAACGGTGTTTTGAGAAGCCGGCGACGTGAGGCGCTAGCCAGAGATTGAAGCTTTCGAATGATCACTAACATTTTTATGAGAAATGTTGTGTAGCGAGTGAGATCCGATATTCATTCGACGCCGAGTAGCGCAAAGGAACTTAAAAAATAGAGAGACAATAAAGGATTTTTTCATACCATTCAGATCACTCGCTCCATTTTGTTGGCTGGAATTCTCGTCACCTGCAAAATTCTAGCAGTAGAAAGAATTCAGCGAAGTACAGGCAGAATTTATAAGACTAGAATTAGCCAAGAATATCGAGTAGTAGAGCGCATGTGACGCAGTGATTAGAGGTGGCCTGCGTTGCACACGGGGTCACTGGTTCGATCTCGCGCTCATAGCTCACCAACGCCATCTATCCCTCTTGGGTCGGGAAACTGGTAGCAAACTGATCTCAGACTTGTCTGAGAGGTTAGGCAGCACTGACTCGAGTCAGCGGGAGGCCAGCACGAGTCATTGTAGAGGTCTGATATGCATTCAATTACCTCAGACGGAGTCAAAAATTGAAGACGAATCCATGGTGCATCCCTCAGGTGTTGATCAATACTGAGAGCTTTATCATTTACTTTATTGAATGGTATGCAAAACATTCAACTACAGGCTAGAGATGGACCGGCGTTTCTTCCTATCAGGGGTAGGCTGCTTCCTGACAACTACGATGGAATATATCGAACAAAAGGTGGTAGCGAGGTGGTAGCCTCGATGGTGCTGTGGCATGCGCCCCTGGTATGGATGGAAAAAGGGGTTCGACTCCCAGCTAAGTAAATCTTTTTGCATACTCTCAGTAGTCCTAGATGCATCATCATACACTGCTTTGAAACCTTCTTTGTCACTTTATTTGACCCACATCACAGTTTTTCTAACATGTTGGTCTGAAAAAAGCAGTACAAATTGAGAATTTGTGCATCTTTTAACTTTATTTGATCCACGGTTTAGCGTGACTCCTTGGAATCTCAAGGATAGCCTAGCTGTGGAGTTCCATAGGGCGTTCGTTGACTGGCGGAGAGTTCTGTGGGTGGGCTTCGGCCCCGAGTACGCCGCGACAAGCATCATAACCACTCGGCCACGGCACACCCATTTATACATACATTTATGGATATGTGTATACATAAAGGACAAAGGATAAAGGATAAAGCTCTCGGCGTTGATCAATCGCTGAGGGATGCGCCATGCATTCGACTTCAATTTTTAACTTCGTTTGAGATGAGTGAATGCATATCTGGCCTTTACAATGACTCGCGGAGGTCTCCCGCTGAACCGAGTCAGTGCTGCTTATCCTCCCAGACAAGTCTGAGACCTGTCTGGTACCAATTTACCGACCCTCGAGGGATGGATGGCTTGGTGAGCCATGAGCGCGAGATCGAACCATTGACCTCGTGCGCGACGCAGAGCACCTCTAACCACTGCGCCACGTGCGCTCATGTGTATACATACATATATGTAAGTGTATGTATATGTACATATATACATTACAAAGGTAAGAATATAGGTTCTTTTAAATTATGCGGGCACAACTGAATATTCGATCCTATTCGCTGGATAAGAGCTTTTCATAAGAGTTTTGGTAATCATTCGAAAGCATAGATCTCTGGCTAGTGCCTTACGTGGCCGTTTCTTAGAAAGACCTCTTACAACGGTGCAAATTCAAATAAAACTTTTTTTCTCACATCGGCAGCGCAATTATACCACCACTTCGTTGGAAGGAAAAAAAGCACATGAATGTGTAGAGGAAATCTCGTAGTATCAAAGTCATACGTTCTATGTGGAATTTCTCACGAAACGGAGAAAAAATTCCAAACCGAATGACAAAAATCGCACTTTACATGTGACGCGCCAACGTATCTCGATCGATCAATGGTGGGTTCGTCGCATTGGATGTGCGGGCGCGAGACACCGCGACCGTAGATTAGGCGGTAAACAAGCGCGCCAAAGATGTGTACTCGATCTTATTTTCCCTGTTACGCTGCAGTGAGTACTGGTCTTTGTAGAAAAGAAGCGCAGCGTTGCAATCTTGGAAACATGTGCTATCGAATGATTACTGATAGTCCAAGTGAAGAACTCCGCTTTGTGACAAAAACGCGTGTGTAAAACGCAAATGTATTCTTTCTACTACAGCGTCATGAAAAGTTTTTCAGAAAACCCCTAGATACTTCAGTAGCTCGAGATTTGAGCTTTTGAATGATTACTAACACTTCTATGAAAATCTCTTGTCCAGCGAATGGGGTCGAATAATCATTTCTTCCCGGATAACCGAGAAGAAATTGATAGTATCTTTAATGCATTTCGCACTGTTATGATGTTTTCTGTATTCCCAAGAGAATTGAGCGGTGAGCAAAAACGCGGCCTCAGGCGGGAATCGAACCCGCGTTTCATCCCATCCGGGGACGCGTGCTCTACCACTACACCACTGAGGCACATTTGCCCGACCACTCATTCTTCAGCATCTCAATGTTAGCTATCAGCCACCAACCCTTGACAGGTTTGGTCGGTTATGCGATTTTGCTTTATAAACCCAGTTGAGCTGACAGCTATTCTAATTACTAATACTCGAAATTGATAGTATTTTCAATGCATTTCTCACTGTTATGATGTGTTCTGTAATCCGAAGAGAATTGAGTGGTGAGCAAAATGAAAAATGAATGAGTGGTCGGGCAAATGTGCCTCAGTGGTGTAGTGGTAGAGCACGCGTCCCCGGATAGGATGAAACGTGGGTTCGATTCCCGCCTGAGGCCGCGTTTTTGCTCACCACTCAATTCTCTTAGGAATAACCGAAAAGAATCAAGTATATAAACAGTCAGTATAGAAAGCAGATAGAACGTCCCAAGTTATCAAAATGACAATTATTTTTTACCTGTTTCTAGTGAAGAGCGCCAAAGTCCTATGGATGTCATGAATTTATCCAGAAGACGATAACCTCCTCGAGCCGCCTCATTTTTCTATGAAATGGACAAAAAAAGTGTCTGGAAATCCAGTTAGACGACGAGAGAGTTCTTCTTCTATACCTGTGGAGCAGGTGGCTTCTTAGCAATGTCCAACGAGCTCAGTGTGACTGCTTGAACATGCTTCCCAAGAGTCGGCTGCCCATCGTGAATTCTGAAGTTCATCAATATGCTTTGTCAACTTTCTTCCGTATTTCATGGAGGAAATGAAACACCCACTTCACAGTCAATTTCTGGAGATCGTCTGCAAGTCCAGAAACATTCCCCTATAAATAAAACCTTTTATAGGAGTATAAATAGAGGGTGAGGTAGCGCAGTGGTCAGCATGCACAAAATGACAGTTTTTTGTACCTCTCATGACGCTTGCGAGCAGACAAATCGAGAACACTCAACCCTTTTGGGACCGTGGCCCACTTCCTCTGCATCACTAACCACCAGGGTGGGGACGCATTGATTGTGTTCATGTATTATTTCATTTGTAACATTGTTGTTATTTTCCTACTCAAAACAACATAATATATTTACATGTAATATAGCATAGGAAAATACACTTGAAATGATACAGTAATACATTCTATGCTTCCCCACTCTGGAGGTTAGAGATGGAGAGGAGGTGGGGCAGACCAACCAGAGATGCCAGATGCAGATGCTGAGGCCATGGATCCACGGTCTCGAAAGTGTCAACTGGAACGCAGGTTTCACAGGTATATTCAAGAAACCCGTGTTCTTCGAGCGACCTAAGGATCATGTTTGCCTTCATTTCTACATTTCTTCTGCTCAGAACACGAGCAGGGATGGCGCAATGCTTAGTGATGCAGTGTATCAGGGAACAAGATCAAAAGCAAGGCGCTGTAGTTTAATCCGCTCTTCAAGAACTCTCCTATAATCAATCAATTAAATAGTATACCTTTCGTTTCGAGTGCTTTCTTAAGACCACGCCCAAATTTCGATATGCCTGATAATCACTTTTTGAGCCACGCATGTGGTCTGTTACGTAGAGCTGGCTTATAGAGCCTAATATGTGGTGTAAGATGTTCGTCGTCGCCTGCGCTTAGTACAGGGGACTGAGCGCCGCGAAAGGATTGGCAGAACACGAAAGGGTACCGACCGATTGATAAGACTGTCAAGGTCGAAACACGTGTATCGGGCTCTATAAGTCAGCCCTACATAACAGACCACATGCGTGGCTCAAAAAATCAGTTAGATAATTGAATTATAAAAGAATAAGGCCCTCGGCGTTGGTCAGTCTCTGAGGAATGCGCCATGCATTCCGTATCCACTTTTGACTTCGTTTGAGCTGACTGAATGTAGATCTGGCCTTTACAATGACTCTCAGTGACCTACTGCTATACCACGTCAGTGATGACTATCTTCGTAGACAAGTCTGCGACCAGTCCGGTACCCATTTACCGATCCGAGAGGGATGGATGGCTTTGTAAGCTATGAGCGTAAGATTGAACCACCTTTGCCCCTTGAAGCACCTCTGACCACTGCGCCACATGCGGTCCTAATGGGACTACACAGCAGTAGAATTATATCATATAACAGTAGCAATTTGAGGAGAGATTACTGGAAAAAAGGGCCATTGCTATACGTTTTTTAACAGATTTACACCGATCCATGGAGGTCATTTCGTATGTGCCACAGGGGCCACGTGACCTCTAGCGCTCACTTTTCTTTCTGATGGCTTCATTTTGGTCCTTAGATATCTCTTTCTACGCTGCTTGTTTTCAATCTGATAGATCATCCATCACAGATGTAAAGCAGCAGCAGCAGTCCGTCCAGAAAAAGCTGTCCTTTATCACTAATTTGAGATTAATGGGTCGAGATGTAAAAAGCTGATGGACTTAATATTTACATCTAAAATTTCTTTATTCAAGCTTACATTAGCAGATGAACCCCTCGACGGATACTTGTCTCATTCAGCGAGCCGGAACGCTTTCGCAAATGAAGTCCCCATTCAAAACATCTGGCCTTCTTAAGATGTGAAGATATCATGATTACACAGGGCTAGGTATTCTTAGCAAAGGGCTGTGATCTCTAAAGTGTTCACTTTTTTTCCAATGGCTTCGTTTTCGTAATTAAAAATTTAATTTTCCTCCTGTGGTCTTTGTAAGAAACTGGCAGAACCCAGTCAAAGCAGGAAGAGTGTTGACAGAACAGAAGTCCCGGAAATGCAATGGTTAGCAATGGCGTCCAGAAAGGTTGAGATCAGGATTCAACACCTGGCCGAGGCTCAAACTTTAGCATATCACTCAACATTCCTGGATCCACGTGATAGTGGATTTGTTCAGGGACTTAAGTTATCTACATAAAGAAATGTACAGCATTCGTGCCCCATCTATGGATTCGTAGAGTTTTGTGAAGTGGATAGATCACATTTTTGCGGCAGCAGTCGGCATTGAACTCGGTACCGATGGAACGCAGATTCGATTGCCGTCG
This sequence comes from Parelaphostrongylus tenuis, assembly GCA_019055375.1. NCBI lineage: Eukaryota > Metazoa > Nematoda > Chromadorea > Rhabditida > Metastrongylidae > Parelaphostrongylus > Parelaphostrongylus tenuis. The sequence goes on from JAHQIW010006261.1 coordinate 10,043, forward strand.
AACGAGATTCAGAGTTTTACAACTTACTCAGCATTCTTAGATAAATAGTACACCGTAACAAAAAGCTAATGACAAATCTTTGTTCTGGAGTAATCCATTCTGTTGTCAAAGAGCCTATACAGTACAGATGTAAAACTTTAGCAGTCCGTCCAGAAAATTTTGTCTCTTCGCAATAATTCGAGCTGCGTGGGCGAGATGTAAAAAGCCGGGCAACTTAATACTTACGCATAAATTTCGTTAATTAAACTTACATTAGCATTTGAACCTCGGCGTATATTCGTCTCATTCAGCGACTCCGAACGTTTCCGTAATTGAAGTCCCTTTTGGGACATCTGAACTTCGTAATTTCTGGAGATGTTACAAATACATACATTACACTACGGTATCATTACAGTATGCACAGATTACGGTCATGCTCAATAGAAAAATTATACATATCAAAGGATGATGAAGGAAATTTCACGGGTGACTCAGCAGTCTGAGAGAGCTGGAGAAAGAAAAATGACATAAGGTCAACTTGGGTGGTCTTATTGTAGATCACATCGGCTAGTCGAGATGCCTACCGTACTCTTTAACGGTCCTCCTCAGAATCTGGTCTCTGGAATCAGAGAATTTTGCTATGTAGACATAAACTGGGTAAATAGTTTTCATAAGGTAAACATGAGGTATAAATGCTAGTGTTTTATGGCGTTGATGTACGGTGACCTACGAAAATTCTTTTTATACACCCGCTAAGGCAACAATGCCACGATGTTACAGCTATATAGCTAAGAAAGTTGAGTGATAATAAAATTTTGAACCGCGGGAGATGAACAAGCTTTCAGTAGTTTTTTCGGGACGCCTGCTAACCATCGCATTCTACCAAAGCTTTTGAATCAGTTATCATCCTTTTTGCGATACGAGGCATTGAAACTGTCATCAACCAATCGTTAAACGGGTTTCACCTAGTAAGCACATATCGGCATATACCCAGTCAAAGCAGGAAAAGTACTGACAGAACAGAAGTCCCGGAAGTGCAGTGGTTAGCAGTGGCGTCTAGAAAGGTTAAGATCTGATTTTAACTCCTAGCCGAGGCTCAAAGTTTTGCACATCACTCAACAGTCTTGGATCTACGTGATAGTGGATTTGTTCAGGGACTTACGCTATCCACATAGAGAAATGTACAGCAATCGTGCCTCGTCTATGAATTCGTAGAGTTTCGTGAAGTGGATAAATCACATTTTTGCCGCAGCAGTCGGCATTGAACTCGGTAAAGATGGAACGCAGATTCAACTGCCGCCGAACGAGATTCAGAGTTCTGCAAATTACTTAGCATTCTTGGATAGGTAGTACACCATAACAAAGTGTCTAAATACAAATCCTTGTTCTGGACCAATCATTCTGGTGTCAAAGAACCATCTTTCTTAAGAATTCCTGGTTTTATTCTGTTATAAGGGGAGAGAGGGAAAACCGCTTTTGATCGCTGGAGAGAGACTCTTCATAGGAATAATGGTAGGCATTCAAAAGCTGAGACTTCAGGCTACAGCCCCACATCGCCGATTTTTCAAAAGATCCTCTTATCACGCTGTGAAATCCACCTATGTACCAGAAGCGCAAATTTCTCGCTGGGAAGAGCTCTTTCTTTGGACTGTTAATAATCTTTCAACAGCTTAATCGCTTCTGGAATCAAACGCTGTGCTTTATACTAAAAAGACCGCTTCTCTGAAATGCAGCAGGTAAAATAAGCTCATATCTTCCGTTTCGAGTGTTACCTTGAGACCACAGCTCAAATTTTAATATGCTTGGTAATAATTTTTTGAGCCACGTATGTCAGTGGTCTATTAAAGAGAGCTGACTTATAGAGCCCGATACACGTGTTTCGATCTTGCGATCTCGTCAGTCGGACAGTTACCCTTTCTCGCCTTTTGCCAATCTTGTGTGGGTGCGAAAGATCGAAACACGTTTATCGGGCTCTATGCCCTCTTTGATAGACCACTGACATGCGTGGCTCAAAAAATGATTGCCAGGCATATTGAAAATGAGTTCAGTTCCCATCTGCGATCAACAGAATCGATTACGCTATCGAATGATTACTAATAGTCCAAAGAAAGAACTCTGTTTGGCGAGAAATATGCGCATCTCCAACGAATGAACTCTTCTGTAGACGTCAAAAAAAGCTTTTTCGAGAACCGACGACATGGGGCTATAGCTTGAAGTCTCAGCTCTCGAATGTTTGCTGACATTCCTATGGAAAGTTCCTCTCCAACGAATGAAGACGGTTTTTCATTTGTCCTCTCATAACCGAATAGTACCGAATTCTTCCTACTTTATTGATTTTGATATCGGGGTTATAATGTTACAACTATATATCCAATAGTGGTAGATGATTTACAAAATTTCGGACCTCGGACGAGAGTTGAACTCTCTTCTCACTTTGTCGTGGGCACATGCTAACCATTTCACTAGCGGGACTCCTGTCTCACTGCCATTTTTTCTGCGATACAAGATATCGAAGCTGTGAGAAAGTAGTGGCGAACGGTTCGTTTAGATTTTTTTGTTGGAGATCGATATTATTGATTGAAAATACCGATTGGCGTGCAGGTTCGTATTGATCGGTGTATTGTTGAGTCTCAGCTTTCGAATGGAGGTGTAGCCTCGAGTCTCAGCTTCCAAATGGCTTCTAACACTCCCATGAAACGCTCCTCACCAGCCAGTGAAATAGGTTTTCATTTGTCCCCCCTCCCAATCAGGAAGAACCTTCAACTCTTTTTATTTACTCCTAACAGTCTCTGTAGTCAGCTGAGGTCCGCGCATAGGAAGTCGCACAGTGGTTCTATTGAAGAAACCTATCGTATCAGCTCTGATACGACTTCTCCTTGATAAGGTCCTCATTCTCTGATATTTCCCATAGGAAAACCAACCTTTTTTGTAGTAATGGCTGTGAAATCGAAATACGTAGACTCTGCGCCATAAGATGTCGGAAATCGCGCTCTAATCCATCATGCGTGCCCCGATCGACACACATTAATGCCATGGGCCATGTGTGGTTGGGGGCCTCGCTCGATTTTGCCGTGCACCCAAGTTGCTTGAGCTTTTTGTCGCGGATTGATATTGACTGAAAATATTGAGCGGCGTGCATGTCAGTATTGATTGGTGCTGTGTGTGTGCTTAACGAAGTAGGCAAATATGCCGTAATTGTGTTTCGAAATTATTATTCTTTCAATTTATTTTTACACAGCCGTTGTCGCATTCTTACCGTGTATGTCGTGAAATATTGGCGGTTCCTATTGTCTTTTCGTAATTATTTTTCCTCAAGATATCTCAACTTACACGAGTCGGTGACGAATTTCCAAAAGTAGTACTATAATCGAAATTTTTCTAGGTAAAAAAAAATTCATGGAATTTGGCGGTATTTAAATGTTAGTCGGTTATAGATAAATATTCGACCTCATTCGCTGGACAAAAATCATTTGTAGGAGCGTTAGTAATCATTCAAAAGCTTGAATCTCTGGTTAGAGCCCTAAGTTGGTCGGTTCTCTGAAAGAGCCTTTTATAACTCTGTAAAATTCGGAATAAACCCAATAATGTGGAGTGGTGTGCAAAAATATTTGGGTTAGCCGGGATTCGAACCCAGATCTCACTCGTTCCGGGAGCGTATGCTAATTGGTGGTGCAACGGTTAGCATAGGCTCCCGGAAAGACTGAGATCTAGGTTCGAATCCCGGCTGACGCAAAGGTTTTTGCACAGTCCTCTACATCATTGGGTATACTGTAACATCAGACCACCGCAAGTGGCGGTCAAATAAAAAGAATTCTGGCCGATTTGGAATAAAATTATCTTTCTCATAACCATGCTTTTTTTTTCTTGTCTCGTTTATATTTCGCTGGGCAAAACTCCTTTCTTAGACTGTTGGCACTCCTTCGATAGTACATGTCTTAAAGAACTCAAAAATGTGATTGCTTTATGGAAGAGCTCTTTTGATAGCGCTGTAGTAGAAAGAAAATATCTGTATTACTCGGAATTTATAGTGATTAATGCATTTCGCATTGTTAAAATGTTTTCTATATACTCAAGTGAAGAGTGGTGAGCAAAAACGCGGCCTCAGGCGGGAATCGAACCCGTGTTTCATCCTATCCGGGGACGCGTGCTCTAACCACTACACCTCCGAGGTACATTTGCCCGACCACTCATACTTCAACATCTCAATGTTAGCTAGCACCCATCAACCTTTGACAGGTATGTTCGGGTATGCAAATGGAATGTAAGAATGAGTGATTGGGCAAATGTGCCTCGGTGGTGTAGTGGTTAGAGCACGCGTCCCCGGATAGGATGAAACACGGGTTCGATTCCCGCCTGAGGCCGCGTTTTTGCTCACCACTCAATTCTCTTAGGTATATTGAAAATATCTGTGTTTTGCACCTCGCCTTGACAGAGCTCTTTCTTCAGATCATTAGTAGTCATTCGATAGCACAGGTTTTAGTAATTCCAGTACTATGCTTATTTTCTGGAAAGACCGTAACGTTGCATAGTAGTAGCAAAAATAAGATTGAGCTATAAATACCGGGCGAGCTTGTTTATCGGCCGAATGAAGGGCGGAGCTGTGAGTCGGTGCCCTGATGGGTTAGAGATATAGGGTGCAACGTATTTTCAACCAGTTTTTTTCTCTTCGCCTTGAAAAAAACTCCGTTCAAATCGATGGCTCAGATACTATGAGGTTTTCTCTACACGTTCATATGGTTTTCTTGCTTTCAGCGAACCTTACGCGTAAGGAAAATGAAAGCGCGCGAAGGGTGTGAAGCATCGTATTATTTTGCATGTTACAGCGTTTAAAAAAGTGTTTCGAAAAAGCGGCCACCCAGGTCGATAGCCAGAGATTTATGCTTTCGATTGATTACTAGCATGCCTATGAAGAGATCTTTTTCAGCAAATTGAGTCGACTATTCATTTGGCACCGTCTAACAGAAAAGATGTGGGTTTAAAAAAGCGCGTGTGGCGCAGTGGTTAGAGGGGCCATGCGTCGCACTCGAGGTCACTGGTTCGATCTCGCGCTCATGGCTCACCAATCCATCCATCCCTCCGGGGTCGGTGAATTGGTGCCAGACAGGTCTCAGACTTGTCTGGGAGGATAAGCAGCACTAACTCGATTCAGCGGGAGGCCTCCGCGAGTCATTGTAAAGGCCAGATATGCATTCAGTCACCTCAAACGAAGCTAAAAATTGAAGTCGAATGCATGGCGCATCCATCAGGGATTGATCAACGTCGAGAGCTTTATCCTTTATCTTTTTATCCTAACAGCAAAGAACTTCGACGTGTTAGTGAGACTGAAAATGAAAAAAAAATTTTTGCAAACTTTGTGTAAACTAAAATTTCCATGAGAAAAATACGTTGATCGCTCGTGACGAGATTGATTCGGTCTGTTTCTGAAGGAATATACTGCTAATTTTTTGAAATTAGTGTTTCGTTTTTGTTCAGATTTTAGGTACTCCCTAATTCTTCACATCTTAGTTTTTTTTATTGCAGGTTTTCTATATCATTTTATAAATTGAGTTGCTTCATGTGACATTTTTCACAGATGTACGAGAATGTTGAGTGGTATGCAAAACACTGGACAGCAGACGAGAATCGAACCCGCGTCACCCTTCTCGAGGCCACGTGCTGACCATCGAACTACCAACGCTCCTGTTCCGCTGTCACTATTTCTGCGATACAAGTAATCGATCTACCAGCAATCACGCGTCGTCAGTTTGGCCTAGCAAGCACGTATAGCATTGAACCCAGTTACGCTGACAGATTAAGGATACCTATGCTAAGCAGGACAAACCGATGGCGATCGGTTGCTGGCAGATCGATTACTTGCATCGCAGAAAGAATGGTAGCGGAACAGAAGCGTCGGTAGTGCAAATGGATAGCATTTGACCCTGGAAAGGGTTAGCGCATTCGATTCCCTTCTGACGTCCAAAGTTATGTATATCATTGAAAAATATCGGTTATATATTTGCAACATCATGCAACTGATAAAAGTGATTTAATAAGGAATTTAGGTTTTGAAATGGTTTTATTTGACCTCGTATTGCGGTGTTATGATGTGCCAATATACTCAATAGTGTAGAGTGCTGGGTAAAAAAGTTTGCTTAAGCCGGGATCCGAACCTAGATTTCACTCTTTCCGGAGCGTATGCTAACCGTTGCACCACCAACGCTCGTTCCGCACACCACTCTTTCTACGCTGCAAGGCGTTATTTGTCAACAGCCAACCGTCTACGGTCTGGCGAGGTAGTCGCCATCGACATTGAACCCACTTACTTAGATCTGAGTTCGAATCCCGGTTGACGCTAACGTTTTTTCACAGCACTCGACACCCTTGGGAATTTTCGTTCTCTTAGAAATCAAACGACATTTTTTACTTAACATTGACATAGTTTTCACCAATGAATTTCTGAAGTTATTCAGTTAGCCCTCTGGGGGCCACCGTTGGTGGGAAGGCGGCGTCGCGCCGTCGCTTGCGCAATGCATAGGCAGGCAGCATCTGTCTGCCTGTGCGTGCATGTCTGGCTGTCTGCTCACCTTCCCACAAGACGCAGCACCGCCATTACAGTAGCTGGGAGAGTTTTGACGTCGCGCGGCTTGTCATGAAACGTACCATATGGTCCCTAAAGGGTTAGGTTTTTTTTCTCAACATATTCTAGCTCTGGAATATTGATAATTATAGGGGAATACATTTTTCAAGAATGTTTAGCGCCTTACCCGAGATTGCTATGCCACAGCCATACACGCGTGTTTCGGAGGTCTCGCCCTCCTCGTCAGTGGCCCACGCCTCTCATTAAGCCCTGCACTGTAGCAAGGAAAAGTTAGTAGGCTTGGTACTTTATGGTTAAAAGAAGGTAAATGAAGACTGACCTCTTTTGCTGGAGAGGAACTTTTCATAAGAGTGTTAGTAACCATTCGAAAGCTGAGATTTTTGGCTACATCCCCACACCTCCAGTTTTCAAAAAAGCTTCTTTTGACGTTTTTACATAAAGAGATTCTTTGCGTATCAGACGCGCATTTTTCTCGCCGGATAGAGCTCCTTCTTTGAACTGTTAGTAACCATTCGATAGCGTAATCTGTCGATTTCGGTGCTGTGCCTATATATCTTGAAAAGATCGTTCCTCTGCAACGCAGCAGATAAAATAATTTGAATTCGCATGTGCGGCCAAGGTGTACTCTGGTCATTTCAGATTTCGGTGGGCAGGGCGGCCTCGTGCGTTGACGCGATGGTAGAATAGACCTTGCCCTCGGTCTTTCGACATCGCGCCAGCGCATGTGGCAAACGTATCCAGTGGCACGTGAATTGGCCAAAGTCCACTTCGGTTCACACATACGAATCCAACTTATCTCACCTGCTGCGTTGCAGAGGAACGGTCTGTTTAGGATTTATGTACAGCAATGAAATCAGCAGCGATTACGCTATCGATTGAGTACTAATGGTCCAAAGAAAAAGCTCTGTCCGGCTAAATTATGCGCGTTTGAGGCTAGCTTTATCTCGGATTTTACAGCATAAGAGAAAAGTGATTTGAAACACCGGCGACGTGGGGCTTTAGCCAGGAATATCAGCTTTCGAATGGTTACTAACACTTCTATGAAAAGTTTCTCTCCAGTAAATGAGGTCGGTTTTTCATTTGTCCCCCTATAACCGCAAAGTATCGTAGACTCAGTAGTTTTACTTATTTTACATAGAAAAATAAGACAGAATAAAATAAATAATAACCAAAAAATCTCTACAATTTGCTTGTTAATGGAAGCGATTGTCCAGTAGTAATTTCACAGTAGGGATATTCCGTATTTATGTTTCGTGGCGTATGTTTCATTTTCTCTGAGTTTGCAGATATCTCATGACTCTTCAAATGTGTTTATGTCTGCAATTTTCTATCCTTCTGTAAAGAAAATTGCTTCAAAAATGCTGTATGTACCCGTTAGATAGAGAGTCGTCTCATTTTCGGTCATGGCGGAATTTTAGATATCATTTTCATTTGCAGAAATGGCATCGTTCCGGAAGGTCGTACCCGCCTCAGCATTACTTCGTGAAGGTGGGGATGAAATAACGGAAAAGAAGACCAGAAATGAATATCGTAAAGAAAAGGATCTGGAGGTTTGTCTGCGGACTTCGCTAGATTGGAACGTTTGTTTGGAAGAGACTGACTTTTTCTCCCATTTTTTTCTAGGAAGAACGAAAAGCTGGAACAGCTCCAGCGATGGTCGATGTGCAAACGGGACGCGACATAAATCCACACATTCCTCAATTCATATCCCAAAATCCTTGGTATGTACCTAGTGACGGACCTACTCTTCAGGTGAATCATTTCCTATAAAATCGTTTGGTACTCATGTTTTCTTCAAAAATGTTTCATGCGTATTGCGATTGGAAGCTTTATGTATGTCGTTGCAGCATCAAAGACCACATGCAGAGCGACAGAAGGATATGGCAACGATTGACCAGTGGTATAAGAAGGGAACTACGGGGAAAGCTGCGACAAAGTTTCGAAAAGGTTTGTTTTTTTTATCAGGAACGGAGGGTTTGCTTGAACTTTTTTCATGTATACAGACCGCTTGATTTTTCTGTAGACGAATATTATCAGATTTGATTGTGTTTAATCCTTGCGGGGCCGTGGACCCAACCCTCTGCGTGTCTAACCTCCAGCGTGTTGTGTTCTAGCAATAAAGCGTATGGCGTGTGACAATAGCATCTAACCTTAGTGTGCTGCGCTTAACAAATTGCACACTGGGGTTAGATACCATTGTTACACGCCGCACGCTCCATTGTTCAGCGCAACGCGCTGGAGGCTAGAAACGCAGAGGGTTGTGTCCATGGTGCCGTAAGGGTTAAAATGCCTAGTCACTTAAATAGTGGGTGTGGCGTACTGGTTAAAAGTGCTGTACGATTTACACGTGGTAGATAAGTCGATGGTCGATGGTTCGACCCTGTGCTCAAGGCTTGTTGAGCCTTCTATTCTTCCGGAGTGGATGAATTTGTACTAAACTTGTCTGGGAGGATAGTAGCAGTGGCTTGACACATCGTTGAGTCATTGTAAAGGCCAGATACGCATCTAAGTTACCTCAGACGATGCTAGATAAAATGGAATGCATAACGCATTCTCCAGTGATCGATCAACGCCGAGAGCTTTATCTTTTCCTTCATCTCAACCGGAAACTTCTTTTGTAGCTTCTATGATCGTCCAGTTAGCCTCTTATTATGCAGTTGACGTCAAACTGAATTTTTTTCTATTATTTTTGTGCTCATATATAACTTTTTTAGTGTAGCTTATAGTGTTTCCAAGGGGCTGGAACTCTGCATATTTATTTAGTTTTCTCCACATTTTGAACAGTAATTTGTGGCCCAGTAGAGTTTTGCGTGTCACAGTAGATCAGCCTTCTCAGTGTTTTAGGACTTTTTCCATTTAATAATTCGCAATGAAGTTCTAAAGTAGAATATTTCGTGCTGATACTTTCTAGATAGCATTTTTTGCTATTTCTCATGAAGTCGGGCTTTACGCAGGACTGTACCACCTTTTTACAGCTACAATCTGACCTGACCGATTAGTGTAGTTATAACTTTGTGTGGAGTGCTAAGAAAATTATTGTAAACCTTTCCGGAACCGTGGGATCACCTCCAGTGCATCTCTAGCCCCAGCGTGGGGATCACTTGAATGTATGAAGCTCCAAAAGACAAAGCTTTTCGCGTTGATCAATCTCTTAGGGATGCGCCATGCACTTGTGTTCGATTTTTGATTTCGTTTGAGGTGATTGAATGCATATCTGGCCTTTACAATGACTCGCGGTGGCCTCTCGCTGTATCGAGTCAGTCCGCACAGACAAGTCCGCGACCAGTCTGGTACCAATTAATTACATTAAGTATTGTTTTAGTAGTAATATTGTTCTTTTCTTACTTATAACAACGTAATATACTTACATGTGGCATAGCAGGAATTTGTAACAATAATACATTTGAAATAATACAATAATACATTCTATGTTATTCCACCCTGGTGGCCAGGGATGCAGAGGAGCTGGGTTCACGGTCTCGAATGGGTTCACAAAATCTAGGAATCCTTTGATGTAATGTGATGGAAAGTTGCGAGCTGCTCTTTTTGAAATATATACTGGAAGTTCATATATTTTTTTTTTTAGAATCTATGGGTGGCGTTTCGATGAGTCCACTTTCTCCTGAACTTCAATGCTATATCATACTTTCACTAATCCACTTAAAATTCCCTCCATCTAGTGACAGTTGATGCAAAAAACTAGTTCAGATGTCAATCTATTACCAGATTTACTGTTTGAGTACATATATGAAAAGGTCTGGAGAAATTAGTACAGGTATATTTCAAATGTTCAAATATTTTTTCTCATTAGATGTCACTAGATGTGGAGACATCGACAGAATAATTGAGTGTGGTATGATATAGTACACCTGGGCGGTACTATCCCTTGCCGCAACCCATTCTTCAATCCTCTGGAAGCAAGGCCTTGTTTGCTATTTCCCCAAGCTGTTGTCAATCATGTGATACTGTTTGTGGATGGTCTTGGAGAGCATTGAATTTGGTGGCTTTTGAGGAGCGAAAAGATGAGCAGTGTTGAAATTGAGATTTAAGTTATCGAACGACTATTAAAAATCTGAAAGAAAGCGATAAGACCTTGTTTCCAAAGGGGTGGAAAATTTGCTGTAATAAAGGAGTAGTACCGTGTGGGCTTTGAGGAAGGCGAAATCAACGAAACGTTGGCCATCGATTCTGTAGAAGATATAATAACTTTGAGTAAGCGTTTTTTTTGCCAGTTCGTGAGATTGTTCTCATTTCTCATGCCGAGATTCAGTAAGAGTCAATCCTTTAATTCGTCAAATGAAAGTCATTTTTTCAGGTGCATGCGAAAACTGTGGTGCTATCGGTCATAACAAGCGTGATTGTTTTGAGCGTCCTCGGAAGCTTGGAGCTGCGTATGTTTATTATCAAATTATTAAGCTACCTTGAAAAAAGAGGGCGTGTGGTGGAGTTGGTAGAGGTCTCTTCAACACACACATGGTCGATTATTTGATAGTTAAAGATTTGATCCCGCTCTAAAGGTCATCAAGCTTTCTATCTCTCCGGAGTCAGTCAGTTGGTATAGTACCTGTCTCGTAGGATAGCAGCCCTGACTCAGTGCATTGGTAGGCCATCGCGAGTCATTGTAAGGGCTATCCGTTGAAGCACCTTAAGCGATGCTGGGTGAAGTCGAATGCATGGCGTATCCCTCAGGGGAGGATGAACATTGAGAACTTACCGCTTAATCTCCAAAAAGGGAACGAACTAGGAAGGGGCGGAATGGGAAATAGGAGGGGAGAGGGGGTCCTGAGATTGTATTTGTTGCAAAAATGTAATTATATCTATATGAGACGTCAATTTGACAGATTATCCTGATAAGTGTGCGTTAAAGTAAGCAGAAATTGCTAGAGATTTGTTTTGAGAGGGCACGTTGTACCGCTCCTCAAGAATTTTCTTTGTGGTTTTGTTGATATTTCGTACAGTTTATATGATTTAGTAAAACTGGTGAAGACATTGCACCAGATGATCACATACAACCGAACCTCCTGCTTGGTTTCGATGCAAAAAGGGATCGGTGGAACGGATTCGACCCAAGCACTCATGAACAGGTTTCTATAAATTTATAACTTATTTCTAAGCGCTTCTCTTGTGCTTTGCTCAAGTCTTATGAATTTTAGGTAATCAAGGAGTTTGAGCACCTTGAAGCAACTAGAAAAGCGATCAGAGCGGAGCAGGTTTGTATAGTTTTCATTTTTTCGTAATTTTTATCGATCTCGGCCCAGTTTTTAAGATTTAACCCGGGTTTATGCATACTTTTTATCTTGTATCATAGTTATAAATTTGAAGATTCGTGCTGGACTTCTTGATCCTGAGAAAGAAGGAGGAGGAGATGATGATAAGTATGCAGAAGATGCTGACATGGCTGGGGTTTCTGTGGATATGGATTCGCGAACAAGAATCACGGTAGAAATTTAATCTAATCCCTTTGTTTCTCCAGGAACCCCATTATTTATATCTGTTTAAGGTGCGAAACTTGAGAATTCGCGAAGATACTGCTAAATATCTGTTCAATTTGGCTGAGAACTCTCCATATTATGACCCCAAATCCAGATCGATGAGAGAAAATCCATTTGCGAACGTGCAAGGGAAAGAGAAGGAAGCGGCAAAATTCTCCGGAGAGAATTTCATAAGGTTTGCCAAGCTCAAATACGTGTATATGGTAGTAGTTCTACTGCAATGGATTCCTTGCTCATTCATTCTAAAGAGTTTGATCTACTGTTTCCTCGCCAAAGCCTCCATGGAAATGCTTTTGATTCACTTTCAAACAGATTTGTTCTAGGTATACGGGTGAAGTCGTGGAGGCAAATGAAGCTCAAGTATTTGCATGGCAAGCTCGATGTAAAGGCATTGATGTTCATGGCACTTGCTGAGCCAACGAAGCTGGAAGCACTGAAAAAGGAGTTTTACAAGGAAAAAGCCGCCACCGATAACGAGCAGCGAAAGGTACTTTTCATCATTTTCATCAATTCTTTGACTTGTTCAGTGACGGTTTCTTGACTGAGTGGTTAGTGATACACGTTATCAGGAGGCACAGTGAAGTGTCATAATGGGTCGTATAAAAATGAAGGAAATATTCGTCGCTTCTTCTATCTATCAGTGTGTTCATTGTCTAGTACTCCTTTAGCTAACATGTCTACTGTCACTCGTGATTCCATGAAATAAAAAAAAAAGTGGAAGGAACTCAGATGAAGTTTCCATCTCTGTCACGTATCAGAACTACCAATGAACTCTGCCTACTCAATGGAACCGAACTAACCCAGTTTTTGCACAACTTGTAATTCGGAGAGTTGTGATGTACTGCAAATTGACTCCTAGTATGATTATGTTGATCTCCTACTCGTCGTGGACTATTCTGGGATAGGTTTTTCTCTGACTGGAGGTAATACTTCCAGCCATGATGAGTCAGTAAGAGCATTGAGGCATCTATGCGCATCATTTTAGTCTTACGAACTGTCCATTGGCTACAAAATGTTGGGAAAAGAGCTCTTTGCTGCGGATCAACCATTGAAAGACATGCGCATTGAAATCAATACTTATGGTCCGGGTGTGGCCAACGCACGTATCGAAATCGACTCACATGTCGTGAGAGAAGCTAGAGCTCTCGAAGCTCTTGGCTTGATCAGTCCCTAAGAGAAGTGTCATGCATTTGCAATCAAGTCTTGCTTTCATTTGGGGTGAACCAAATGCACATTTGTCCTTACAAGACTTGTTGTGAGTTTCTTCTGTATCGAGTCAGTGCTGCTTGTCCTCCCAGACAAGTTTGGTACCAATTTGCCGACCCTGGAGGGATGGAGTGCTTGTGAGCCATGAACGCGAGATCGAACCATCAATCTTGTGTGCATCGCAAAGCACCTTTAACCACTGGACGCACACGCGCTCATATAGCAGTGATAGTGTTGTAAAGGGACGTGGTGATCAACACTTCAAAGCATTGTAGTGCATCTTCTTATAGGTGTTACTGGTGTGAGACGTCATTCTCATATACATTCTTGTAGACTGACCATGAAAAGTTGCTTTGAAGCAATTGACTGCGTCCTTTCCACTAAGAATCTCTTTGATTTCCAACTTGTCACATTCTACCAGCGAATCCCAGCACTTTATGGACTCGACTCGTTCTCGTATTTATCTTCCACAAAGATCTTCGAATAATTTACTTGTTGCTTCGACTGCCGCTTGAAAATCGCGTTCTCAATTCTTATGGGACCGGGAACCCCCGGCCTTTGCGTCTCTAGCCTTCAATGTGTTGCGTCTAACGGCGTTTGCCATTGTGAAACGCAACGCGCTGTAGGCCAGACGCCATTGTTAGACGCAATACGTGGAAGGTTAGAGACGCAGATGGCTTGGGTCCACGGTCCTGTAAAGCTTGATTAACGACGTTGAATGTTGGTCGAGAAAACCTTGCAATTTCGGGAAAATCCGAGCTCAGGAAATCCGTAAGGCGTCCGTTGACTGTTGCAAGAGAGTGTGTTGGGGGAGAGGTTCGAAACAGTACTTTGCTTCATGATGCTTCTGAATCATTAACCAAGCGTCCACCACAACCTCCCCCTTCCTCATTTTTTCTTAGTAAATTGATTACATTAAATATGCAAATGGCCCTACGCAGAGACGTTTTTGCTGGTAGTATTTGTGAGGATTTCTGCGAATATAAGTAAAACTGACTTTTTTAGGCACTGTTGTCGAAATATGGCGGTGAAGAGTACTTGGAATCAACCCCGAAAGAGTTACTTTTTGCGCAGACTGAGCAGTATGTGGAATATAGCAGAAAAGGGAAAGTACTGAAGGGTGCAGAACGTGCTCATGTGCTTAGTCGTTATGAAGAGGATGTGTGGGTTCATGATTGTTCTTTATGTCACTCTTATCAAATCATTGAGAAGAATCGCTGTCAAAGATATTTTTCTGTTCAGTAAAAGCTTTCCTCTAGCTCATTCACTGTAATGGGAGATAGGGCATTTTGTCTAAATCATTCTGCTTTAGATGCCCTCAAAAACATCTAATTGTCAACACGTGGTGTTAGACATGAGATCCGTGTAATCTTCTGTTTATCGAGCTTGATTTTCCTCATAGTTACCAGAGTAGCACGCAGGATATCACTCTTTATATGTAGAAGCGCGAATTTCGCCTATCGGTTCTGAGTCACCCTCTACGTACCTCCTCTCTCCTTTTTCTAAATACAACTAAGGGACGTCATGGTTCAGATGAAAGATAGACACGTTAGAACCCTAAATTTGTGATAATTTTGAAAACTTGTTAAACATCAAGCCGTTTCTGGGACCGTGGACCCACGACCTCTGTAACTCTTACTGGCAGTTCTAGGATGGTCTGCTTACCTCGTCTACATCTCTAGCCCCTGGCGTGCTGCGTCTTACAATGACATGCTGTTGCGTAAAACATTGGCACGCTTTTTGCGTCTAACAGTAACGCTCTGGGGGACAGAAATGTAGGGAAGGTGGAGTAGACTGTCCAGAGTCGTCAGTAAGGGATACAGAGGCCGTGGGCCCATGATTCTGAAAAGGTTAAGATTGTTGAGTTGTTACAAAGAATCAGAACCCAGATAGGAGTTGAATTAGCGTTCACCCGCCGTCTCTTACCAGGCCAAAATCGTTGAGGGTTGGTAGCTGAGCAGCTTCGAGTCGTTTAGATCGCAGACAAGAGTATGAGCAAAAGCAGTGGCCTCGGTGGTGAAATCATAGCACGTGCTTTTTGGTACGCGTGAAACGCGAGTTCAACTCCTGCTGTCGTCAAATGTTTTGCATATCACTTGATGTTCTCAGATGTATAATTGGAAAACCTCAACTAATCACAAAAGCAGTAATACAAAAAACTCAAGGAAACTATTCTGATTATTCTTCTAGATTCAGAGAATCTGTAAGGATGAGCTCGAAATAAAAGCCTAGAGATCTTGTCGCGTTGCCACATCGCTGAGGATAAGAATTACACCATTTGAAGCGTTTAGTAGCCTATACTGAGTTTTTGTGTTTTTCATACCCCTTGCCTCTCAGTACTGCATGTAGTATTCCTGTTTATTTGTTGTAGATTATAGCGAATAGAAATGAAGTAACTACCAATTACCCGTCAAGTTACCGCATATTGAACTCGTCAGAGACAATTCTTTCTTTAGTTATAGTTGTACAAAAGAGTTTGTTGATCGACGTCTGCCACAATAAGTGTTGTGTTAGATAAGCTACTGACTGATCACAAGAAATATATGAAGACCCTTTGTCCACTAAAAAAAAGCTATCGTTAAGGGAAGGACTGCTGTACGTCATATTAGCTTCATAGCCCCTTAAAGCACTTCATAATAGGAGATCAGGGAGATTAGAACTTCAGAGCGTCGCGTTGGAAAGCAAAAATGTCGGTTGAAGTTGGAATGCTATGTAGGCCTCATGGATGATTTATTGTCTAAGATGCGCTTTTTCAGGTCTTCTCTAGAGATTATCAAGCATTGCTGAACCAATCGCAAAAGTTCCGTTTATCTATCCACCCCTTCATCAACCACAAAGGTCTTCGAACATATCATGTGTTGCTTCGGCTGAAGTTTGAGGATTTCGTCTGCTTCGTGAATGTCGTAAAGTGCTGGAAGACGATTTCCGTTGCAATCCTGGAGGTAGCTGAGCTGAGATCTTCCTAGGGCTTTGGCTGATTGATTGCAAAGGATTACTGTGGAGGGGAGTCAAACCAGCGCATCGTTCATGACCTCTCTCTTCTCATATTTCCCATTACTAACTACTGCGCTATGCCGTCCCCATACTGTTAATCAGGACAAAATAACTCTTCAGGAACATGATTGATGTTTCTGACCACTGCTCTTCTACTAGGAATTATTCAGGGGTCGTTTTGTGCTGTTTTTCAAGATTTCCAATGAAATCGTTTCTGGTACAAAGGGTGAAGTATGGAGCTGTCGTCGTTGATGTATCCCTGAGGAATACGCTATGCTTGATCTTCAGTTTGTAACTTTGTTTGAGCTGCTTGGATGCACATCCGGCTTTTACGTTGACGTGGCCTACCGCTGGTCGAGTTTGTGCTGCTTATCTTCCTAAACAAGTCCGAGGCTGATCTGGTAGCAATTTATCGACCCCGGAGGGATGACCTGGTGAGCCATGAGCGCGTAGATCGAACCATCGCCCTTGTATGCGGCGCACGAGCACCTCTAGTCATCGCCACATGCGCTCCTAATTGTGTTGGTAATCTTCTGAATTGATTTCTCAATATGAAGTATAGTTAATTTTTAGAAAAGCTATAAAGCTATCTAGAAGCTAATTTACTCATCGATGTGGTTGTCAACTTCTCAATTTTTGTAGTTTTTCAAGAATTGTACGTCTGTTAAATCCCACATTCTTGCCATTCTCGCAAATATGTGCTATAGTAGTTAGCAATATTATTTTTCAATCTTATATATATATATATATATATATACATTATGTATGTATGTGCATGTATACGTATATGCATTGTATATAATATATATATATATGCATATATAGCATATATATGTACATATAATTATTCAGCAGTCTTTGTTATTGGAGAAAGGAAGGAGAAGCAATTAGGAGGTGCTTTCTTCTTTGGAAGGAAATACTAATGAAAGAGGGATTGTGGCCAGTAATATACTTTGGATATATATGTGCTCAGTTTCCGTAGGACTTGACCGTCGACGTGAAACGTTATGGAAGAAGAGTTGTTTCGAAAGAGTGGCAGCAAAGCGATGACCTTCGGTGGTGTAGTGGTAGCACGTTTACGTTATGGGTTGAACCGTGGGTTCGTCTTCCCCTAGGCTCAAATGTTTTGCGTACTACTCAATGTTCTTTGATGTTGCCCAAGAGTACATTATTTGTATGAGCACCTAGATTTTTTTCCTTTTTTTTCAGTGTTTTTTGCTTCGTTCTTATGAAAAGTTGCGACGTTTTGTCGCGCTGGAGCTTAAGTTTTTACTTATGTTCTTAACTTCAATTCTAATGTTAAGGGTTTGTTTCATGAGAAAATGTTCGAGATTAAGGTACCCAATGAATCACAAGAGCATCTTTGGTTCGTATTGGAAAAATGGAATGTGGGGATACAGATGTTGCCATTCAATGGTGAAGAACTCGTATCTGTCTTGGAGAAGAAGGTCTCAAGGCAGAGAAAAATCCCAATGCACTCATGTTACCTGGAAAAGAGTCAGGTGATTTCTCGGTTTCTCTCGGAAGCAACCATTCGCCTGAAAGATGAGTATTGAGGAAATATCGTATCATTTCCGTTATCACCCTGTTTTAGGCGCTTAGGAAAAACGCGTTTTTTGCTTTTTTGAAGTTTTGGTAGTTATCAATTAGCTGTCACAAAAATTTGATGATGGATTTTATTTCTTAAATGGCCTTTTTATTGTGCATCTCTTGAATGGACTTCTCATTGTACTGTAGCAGAAAAAAAAACATTTCATTTCACACTCAAGCATTTTTCGTTGGATAAATTTTGAACTTTTCCACGTATGATTCCATCTCAGAATTCTTGGGCTTCAGAACGTAGAAATGAATTATTGTTGTTTAATGTGTTATCATTGTTTTTCAAAGTTGTTCAATATGAATATGATTGTTTGTTTAAACAACGTTTTCAGTGGCTTCATCTTCCCAGATATCTAAATCGGAAGAAAATACTACCAAAAACGCACTGAAAGAAAGCTCAACGTCGAGTTCATCATCTGGTTCCGAAAACTCGTCATCCGAATCTTCAAGTGAATCGGAAGATCCAGAAAAAGAGGAGGAGATGGAGCGAGAAAGGGAACGAAGTAAGTCACATATATGTCCTATTTTGTAGTCTTTTTAAGTAGTACATATCTTGTCCGGTAGTCCTTTCGTTTTTTTCTAAATAGCCACCGGCCAATTTACGTTGCATATGTAATGTCGAATCAGTTTGTTTGTCTCATTTATCTCCTTCAGTACTTCACTACAAACCTATTAGGTGACTTAATAATTTGGACATATTGTGAATAGACTATACTCGCCATGAAAAAAGGAGTGCTTATGGCACAGTAGTCCAGAGGTACCCTGCGACATACTCGTGGTCAATGGTTTGGCCTCTCAGCCGAGGCTCATCAACGTTTTGTATTTGGGGTCAGCGAATTGGTATCAGACCTGTCTAGGAGGTCAGCAACAGAGATTTGATACGTAGGTCGATAGGTCCCCGCGAGTCATTGTAAAGACGAGGAATGCATTTAATCACCTCTAGCACTTCTTGATGAAGTCAAATGCATAATGCATGTATTAGGGGTCTATCTACACACAGGGCTTTATTCTTCTACTTATTTTTCTACTAACCCACGAACAACGAGTTGTCTTGGAGATTATATACTTTAGACACCTTCACAGTGTTTTTTTCCGCTCTGCGGATCCCAGTACTTGTAGCATTCAACTTGTAATTTCGTCTTCTTTTTGAATGTCGTAGAACATTGGTTGAGCGAGTCTTCTTGAAATTTTGAGAATAGCCTGGCTGTGGCGTTCTATAAGGCGTTGCTGTTGACCGCCGAGGAGAGTTAACCAGGAGGAGGGTGTCGAGCGCGGCTCCACGCACGCTGCGACGAGCATCTCAAGCACTCGGCCGCGGCCCCACCTGGAGATTATACAGTGCTTTTTAATTGACGTTAAAAAACACCAGCGCCTGGATGTGGCTTATGGGCACGAATTCTGCAAGTATATCCGTCTAGGCAGATTAATACAGGGCGTTTGCAAAGAAGTTATGTGACTGTTGGCTTTTCTGTTTCCTTATTTACTTTTGAAGTTCAATATGCCAGAAAATCATTTTTGAACCATGCATGTCGTGTGGTCTGTTAATAATGAAAGGGCTAACTTATAAGTCAGCCCTTTCATTTTCAACAGACCACACGACATGCATGGTTCAAAAATGATTTTCTGGCATCTTGAAATTTGAGGTGTGGTCTTAAGAAAACACTCGAAACAAAAGATACTTTTGAATTCTTACTTCTGTTTTACAATAGAAAAATTGTGGCTTGCGAAATAGTAGATAAGAGAGTTCATCGACTTTGAAGCAGGTTTATCTATGCTTTTCCAGGGAAGCAAGAGGCTCGAAGAAGAGAAAGGAAACGCGAAAAAAGAAAGCGCAGAAAACTGAAGGCAGCGGATCGACCGAAAAAGTCAAAAAAGGTAAATAATAATGTTACTATGAAGTTTATATGAAAATCTTGCATGTTCCTGTAATTTCTTATAAGAAAAGTCTTTATTCTAGAATGTATATGAAATTGTCTATCTCTTCAGAAATCTTCTGAATCTGATTCCGACTCGAGCTCTGAAAACGATGAAAAGACGGAGCTGAAGAAGGCGTTGAAGAAAATTGAGAGTGACAGAATTGAGGGCCATCAGAAATATCTTGAGGTTTGCGCTGTGTTTGATTTGTGAAATTTAGATAAGTTATTACTTAGAGCTCAGGTCTGAGAAAAAACAGGTTATCCGTCTCTCTGTTGCCCAATTGAAGTAGCAAACTTTCTTTTTAGCTTGAAATGGCCCCATGAATTGTTTTTGAAGGTCAAGTCATAAATCAAATGCATGACCTGCTATTGAGGTTTGTTCTCAGAATTTAGGTTATGTTAGCCGTCCTTCCTCAAATTGTTTCTCTTTGCTTCCACATTTCCATGCGTTTGTTTCGCAATTTTTTCATCTCACTTTTTAGCAGATTAGTTTTTCACTGACTCTGTTGCTAGTAAAGCATTTTTCTTATTAAGGTTTTGCTTATTGAAAGAAACGTCCGTGATTTCGCAAAGCTGTGTTGCTTTGCACACAGGTTGCAAGTTCTGTTTAACTTTCGCGGCATTGCAGTGTATTCATTCGAAAGTTTTATTTGAGTGATGTGGTTCTTTCTGATTAGGAGGGAACAAATGAAAAAACCGATCTTATGCACTGGAGAGGAACTTTTCATAGGATCGTTAGTGACTATTCCAAAGCTGAGACTTGAGGATACAGCCCAACCTTGCCGGTTTTTCAAATACTGCTTCATAACATACACATAAAAATTGTGTTCACACACTCGTATCTTGCCTTCATTTTTATCAGGCGTTTGATTCGTTGGAAGCCGAATAGCATATCAAAGTGTAGAGAAATTTCCGTAGTATATTAGTTAATTGTTTTTCTGGCGTTTTCTCTCAAAGCATAGGAAAATATCCTAACTGAATAACAATATAGATCGGTCATCCCAGCCCACCCGCCTATGCCACACCCCTACCTCGGCCCTCGCCTTATCGAATAGTCGGTAAATATTGTTGCCAAAAATGTAAAACTAGATCTTATTTTCCCTGCTAGACCGTATTTCCAGCAAATATCGCTAGAATCAAAAAATTTGCGCTATCAGGTGATTACTAGTACTCTAAGAAGAGCTCTATCCAGCGAGCTCAAAGCACAAATCAAAAGATCAGAGGAGATCAAAAGGTCGAAAGAGCTCTCTAAAAAGCAAACACATTTATGAGTTTTTGAAGCTTGTGCTATAGTTTGAATACTAGTACTTTAAGTAAAGAGTTTTGTCTGGCTAAATATAGGCGAGATGAAAGGAAAAAAGTACATGGTTTCATAAGACGTGATCTTATTTTGGATGTTACAACGTTATGAAGTGGTTTTGAAAAACGGCAAACGTGGGGCTGTATCCTCTCGTCTCAGCTTTCGAATGGTTAGTAACACTCCTATTAAAAGTTCTCTCTTCAGCGACGTTGAGATCGATTTTTTCCTTTTGTTCCCTCCTAATCAGAAAGAACCAGGAAATCTACTAAATCAGCTATTTTCTCGGTATAATTCCTCGTATGTATCCTAGTGGGAGCGCACGTGGCGCAGTGCTTAGAGGTGCGTCGCACACGAGATCAATGGTTCGTCCTCGCGCTCATGCTCACAACGCCATCCGTTCCCTCCGGGGTCGGTAAATTGGTAATACACCGGTCTCAGACTTGTCCGGGAGGATAAGCAGCACTGTCTCGGTACAGCGGAAGGCCACCGCGAGTCATGTAAAGGCAGATATGCATTCAGTCACCTCAACGAAGTTAAAATTGAAGACGATGTATGGGGCATCCTCAGGGATTGACCAACGCTGAGAGCTCTATCCTTGTTCTTATCTCTAGTAGTTTTTTTTTAAATACAACAGTTGCATCATACGATTCCTTACAGATCTGGAAATATAGCAAATCTGTTGCTGCTTGATTCCTTCGTTGCTATTTTCATGGCATTGTCGCAGTAAATCCTCCATGCGTTTATACCTGTCTCCTCAGTAGAAGAGCTATGCACATCTATGCTATAAAGGGTCAGATGGGTTTTCATTGAAGTTGGCTGAAATCAGAGTGGAACTCACATGTCAGTCATCCAGTTTCAAAAACTTTCCCCTAATTCAGTAGATCGTCGGCGAATGTTATCTGCTCGGATCCATTTGTATTGAAACCGGGAATTTGCCTCATTGATAGGCATTTCGTTACTAGGATTCGTCTCAGCCTCAATTTTGATAATTTGATTCTATTCCTGTGAATTTCATTTTGGAGTGATTATTATGATGTTTAGAGTGATTTTACACAAAAATGCCTTATAGAAGAGACCACTTTCGAACTTATTCATATAGTAGGAATGTTCCTGCTTTTGGTCTCAATTATACAAATTTCAGGGTGATCGAAAGAGGAAGTACAACACAACGTATGAGGTCAAACCGTTAACGGAAGCTGAACAAGAGGCCTACAAGCTCACTGCCATACATTCGGCAGATCCAATGGCTACCTATATGCACGAAAAATTGGAAAAGAAAGCTCGAAAAGGAGGCTTGTAGGCCTAGTGATGTTCTTAGATACCTTGTTATTACCATTTATTTACATGTACGTATATGTAAATATGTTTGCTTCACTGGCATTGTATCGATTCGGTGATAACAACATAACAAAAGTAAATAAGAGTTTTCTTTCCAAAATTTTCGCTTTATCTTCATTTTGGGGTGGTTTCTGTTAAGTATGTCGTAATGCCTTACTCATGGACTTTGGCGTTCATGCGATCCAAACTGTAAGGCAGCTGAGTAGTAATAATCCAGGATTCATACTCTGTTGAAGGATGCGTGTGTGATATGATGTAATAAATGATAACTGATGAAATCTGAACAAGAACGATACTGCAATACAGAAATTCATTCGCAGATAAGGTCGATTTTCGACCTCGCGCTCATGGTTCACCTAGCTGTATGTCCCTCCGTGGTCTGTTATGGTGCCAGAGTTCTCTAGGAGGATTAGCAGCACTAAGTTCATACAACGGTAGACCATCGCGAGCCATTGTAAAGGCCAGATATGCTATGCAATCACCTAAGACGATGCTAGAAATCGAAGACGAGTGCACGCGTATCCTTCAAGGATTGATCAGCGCCAAGACTTCTATCCCTTTCTCATTTCTTTAGAATGTGAAGAGATCCAATGTGGTAAACATGGCAGTTAAGTTAATTTTTTATGAAAACGATCACCTATCGAGTATATTCAATCAGACACAATAAAATCTCGTCATGCCTTGCGTGAATGGTAAGATATACTGGTTTTTTGCTCAATCATTTTCGTGGTCGAAAGTTACAGTGCACTCGAGAACTAGAGGAAAAACTCCGGTTTTGATTATTACGTTGAAGAACTGAAATTCAAAGTAGTTTTGCTAGTATTTTGCAAAGCGATATTGCGAGGATGGTGACCGTCTTCCCGCAGCAACATATGGTGTACTCGGGTAATGTCCGAGTGTCGTTATGTAACTCGATAGTCTAAGCAACTTAAGCTGATGATCACCTGACCACAATTGAATGAATCACTTTTTATTTTTTATTTTATTGTACATCACGTAATCACATTTTACTCGGTGGATCCCAACACTTTCGTTTAATCCGTTTCTTGGCATTCATCTTCCAAGAAGGTCTTCAAAAATCTCACGTATGGTCTCGGCTGCTGCTTTAGTGTCTTGTCCTTTTACAAATGTTGCAGAATGCTGTTCGATATGAATCTCCTTGCTTTCTTCCAAGTAGCCGAGCTAAAGCGTTTGAGGGTTTATTTGATTAGTTTTCAAAGAATTTCGGCCAGCGCTTTGATTAACCTTTGCTTCCTGATACACTGTATCACTAAACCACTGTGCACTCTCGCCTCCAGATCATTCCTTATCCCAATTATGAGATGATATTGTGTTAGCTTCAGTATTATGATCGATGTTGACGTTGTGGGAGAAGTATTTGTCCAACGAACACGCGCTCACTATTGAAGAGACGCTTTGTACTATTCTATTTAGTTGCACTTCAGAGGACCCCACGTAGAACTTACATAAACATATATAGCTTTCTTCATGAGCCAAGTCAAAGAGGCGGAAGAAATAGTGAAAAAGCCGGAAAGAGCACCAGTTCCTTCTCGAAGCGCTCCTTTAGTTACAATAATTTGCAGTAATTCCATAATTTTCTTATTCAGCAGACATCTGTTTGTACAGACGATTTATTCATTATAATGTAGACTGTACAATAAAGACAGTTTCAACAGCTTACGTTCCGGGCGCCCTCGCCTTTTTCAGAGCTTGGAAGTCACATTGATGTGCAATGTACTTAGCCATATCCTTCCATGACCAGAGCCGATAAAACTTCTTTAATAAACGTTACATCGCATAGTAATCAACTCTTATCAAATACCTACCGTTCTCCTGTTATTCGGTTCTCTAGATAGGCCGTTTGGGACGGGAATGAGATAGCGCGCATCGCAAAGCGGCGTGCGATTTTCGTTTTTCAATCAGGGCTCTCTTCCGTTCTTTGATTTGTAATTTTTTTGTGTTACTTTGAAGCATCACAATTTACTCTACAGGCTCATATGCTTCTAGAGCATACATAGTACGAATGTTTAGAGAAAATCCCTAACTCATACGCAACCATACTGCTTTTATTAAGTCAATTATAAATTATACGAAACATATTGCGATATAAATCTCTAAGCTTTGATAATTTCCATTATCTACAGTACTCAAAGTCCATTGGAACGACTGAAAATCCAAAAATAGTGAATATTTGGTCAAAAATGCTGATGCATAGTGCATGAATTACCAGTTTTTTGATAGCTCTAAAATATTTCATATATTATTAGTGTACCCTAGGAGTTTTGACCCAATTAGAACCTTAGGACAGACTTTCTTTATCGTTTTGTGGGTGTTCGTTTTTTTAGTACACTTATTTTTCCATATGGACATTATTCGGGGTTACAGCTTTTGTTGCTGGAGATGCTAACTGATTTTGTGTGTCTACGCAATTTTTTTATTGCCCACGAGGCATGTCTTTTCACTTCGCTCACTTCCTAACCTATCACAATAACTTTAATGTGACCACGTGCACGTGAATGTGGTCATCTACCACGAAAACACAGACCTGGTCCGCCCAACTGCTTTCCATGGACACTTTTCTACTTTCACCGCTCGAATACATAGATTATTGATTTATACGAGTAATTTATAATCCAAATATACGAAGAGAAATCAAATACTCTTGATGCGGAAGAACCCTGCGCGAAATGCTCGCAGGCGTTTATAGGGAAAATCAGTAGATACATATTTTTTGTTTGTACATCGTTGTCACACAGTGTTCAAGGTCTTCTAAAGTAAGCCTGCGGAAAGGATCGACCAAGAAATTCGTGAGTCAATCTGACCTTCCGATGTGCCGATGAAGGCAAAGCCTTTTGAATTCTGATCATCATTGTACTGTATTCCAATCTCATTGAGAAAACACCATTAAAGAGAGAGTCGGTGAGTGGTCATAGGTGTCGCGCAGAATCCTGCCCTATCTTTGATGACAATGGGAAGTGTTCAAGGGAATGTAAGGCTCGAATACAACGAATCAATCGGCTTCCACGAAGTGTGCATCCCCGATTTTTGACTGCAGTAAAGCCTTAACTGAGGCCATTGGGCAATCGGTAAATAGGAAAAGAGGACAGAACTCTCAAAAAGTGGACAACAAGAATGCGTATTGAAAGTTCTAAATATGTTCATCTCCAGCGAATGATTTTTCTATTGAAAATACAGATGCTCAGGAGACATGAGCGTTCTCTTCATTGAGAATACCTATAGAAACCTCTACGGCTATATGCTACTCATTAGTGACGGTGAAGTGTTCCAACCATCTAGATTCTACTATAAGTTTACCAAATATCCGCTGTGAAGTTTAAGCATCAGGTTAACTACCCCCAAAGCGAGGCGCATTTTCACCTTCGTTTGAACGCAGGCCTATGACGGTTTTCAAAAAGTTAGGCTTAATTTAAAATCTCTTTATATCAAGCTATCAAATTACTACCAATAGTTCAGTGGAAAAGCAGGATGTACTAGATGTTGGTTTTAAGAAGTACAAATTTCAAATAGAATAAGAGTAAATTGTTGACCAGTGCTAATGTATGAGTAAAGGTAATTTGTTATTGACCAATATTGTAGTATAACCTGTTGACTGTAAAGTTTTGAGTAGGAATCTCACACAGTGGAAACTTCCAAAAAACTGGTGAAGAAAATGCTTTCTCTCTGAAGAAGTGCTCTACAAATAGATAAACCCGAGCTCTGTCAAGGTTCACGGCAACACCATACTAAAACACCTTCCAGATAAGTCATTCCCAAAAGTCATACATTCCGAAAAATGTATTTCTATAGTACACTTTTCACCATCGTCGAAAGAAATGTGAAAATACAGTTAAGAATGTGAAGTTCACGAGGACGGAGCTTTCGTGTCGAAACGTAGAGATATTTAGAATGAATAAGCGTTCTTTCTGCAATCAAAACGCTCGCAAAACTCCCTTCAACAGTAATCAGTTTCATCGTAGCAATAAAGCCCGCTGTGAATCTAAATAACGGGCCAATTATACCGTAAATCAGTTTTTTCTTCCTTTGGTCATTACAGCATAACTGAAAAAATTCAAAGACAATCTCAGTGTTGAACTCAGCATTTTTGATCTTATCGAATAATTACAAAAACTTGGATAAAATAGGAAAAATTGTTCAGTAACATGGAAAAGAATCATTTTTAAGCCACGCATGTCATGTGGTCTGTTAAAGATGGGCTGACTTATAGAGCCCGATACACGTGTTTCGATCTTACGATCTCGTCCGTCGGGCAGTTACCCATTCTCGTCTTTTGCTAATTTCTGTGGGTGCCCATTCCCTACACCAAAAGTTAGCAACGACGGACGTTTTACACTCTATGTTCAATGAAATTATCTTCGAACACAGAGTGCTGCACACTCGATTGCTTTTGGTTATTATATTTAATATATCACATCATTCTTTCGAGTGTTTTCTTGAAACCACAGCTCAAATTTCAATATGCCAAAGATTCGCTTTCGAGCCACGCAAACATGCGAGCATAGCCAAGAGCAATCGAGTGTACAACACTCTGTGCTCGGTGATAATTTCACTGGACATAGAGTGTACAACGTTCGTCGTCGCTAACTCTTAGTATGGGGAAGGGGCACCCACAGAGATTAGCAAAAGACGAGAATGGGTAACTGCCCGACTGACGAGATCGTAAGATTGAAACACGTGTATCGCGCTCTTTGAGTCAGCCCATCTTTAACAGACCATATGACATGCGGGACTCAAAAATGATTCTTTGAAATATTGAAATTTGAGTTGTGGTCCTATGAACACACTCGAAACGAATGATATGATATGTTCGGTAACTCTGTCTTTTTGTAACGATAGTATTTCTGACCTATAAACTTCGCTTATAAATATCAATAAGCTTATCATGTAATTCAAATGATGGACTAACTGCTTCGGGCGCGAAGCGTAATCTTTTTTTGTCATTACAGTGATCGAGATTTGAGCTATCGAATGACTGCTGAAAGTTTGACGAAAAACTATTCACAGACCCTAGCCCAGCAAACAAGCGCACCGAGTGTAAATTATGATTGTATTTTTACTGCTGTCAAGAATCGCCGAGAGCTCAGCTTGCGAATGCTTTCTAAAAGCTTGAGAAAAATTCTGTTTAGCGAAAATCGTTTGCACAATCGTGTATCAGCACAGGTACACGCTGTCCTGAACGATTTAATATGTCGACCAGTCGCACTGAGTCTTACATGGACGAGGTGTGTCCCTGGCTTGAACTAACAAAAGTCGTTTTGAGATATGGAGTGGAATCACGCGTTATGACGGGCACTAACATTCGCAGTTCATGTCTGGATTTATAGTGAAGATCTAAAGCGCTTCAAGAATTTTGCTCGCTGAAGATAGTTATTTCACCTAGGTGTGAGGATAGTTATTTCAGCTTCAAAGTCTGGCCCATATGTGCGCGCTCTTACGCACCTAGTGGGGTGCTTGATTTAGCTTTAGCTTTGCCGTCTAGATGATCGTTTGTACGGTCACATATGTACTACCCGTTTCGCCAGTGTATGAGCTTTAAAGTTCCTATAGACTTTATTTATTCTCAATATTCTCAAAGGCATCAACTGACGTCGTAAACAAAAGTGCATCAGAAGTGCGAAAGCTAAGAAACTAAACTCATAAGACCATTACATAGCGATAATGAGTTCTGTTCAAACACTCTCCACTATAGACGAAGTGTAAACCCCTAAACTGTAAGTATTTGGCAGGCCGGTGATCAGAATCTAGGCTCAGGATTTTCCATAAGTCAGCTAAAACATCAACTATTGTTAAGAAAATGCTATAGCATCGTGCCTGCTCAACAAGAACTGATTTTTTCTATGCATTTACGGAAAGGATTATATTTTCAAATAGAGTCTTCTGAACGAAAAGTACTACTAAATTTGGATGATACTATTCTGCCTTATGTTTTCCTTAGTCAAAAAAATGGAGTTTTTAAGATAAAAGCCACTGGATGTAGGTATAATTTTGAGGGAAATTATGAGTGGGTAGTGTTCAATAGATTGATTAGGGATCCTGATTAGGCTTTGTGAAATCGTCATTTCCAACAAAAATAAAGGTCAAGGATAATTAAGAAGTTGCTACAATTGGCATTACGAGTCTAAAGACATCTAACTCCCTATAGGCACCCGCTGTTTGCATTGTTATGCCATAGAAAAATCTGGAAAGAAATTATTTTAAAACATTCAATTCAAAGAATAACGCATAGGACTTTCTCTCACATAAATTTTTGAGCCACTCGCGAACAATATCAGTCTTCCAGCAGTTTTTTTTAGGTGTGCGAGAGCACTGCTAGTCTATAAGCGTTATCCATCACCTTGCATCATGATAGCGAGTTTGAGTTGGCTGTGGGCGTAAGCTGCATTCGACTCTTTCTTAACTGATTACGAACAGGCAACAGCTTTGAGAGAGAAAAGAACTATGATGTTTGCAGTGCTTCGGTGATTTGCTTGCATGCAAGACATCTGTGCACTCTAGACAGAGATAAAAGAGAGCATGAAGAGTCAAGATCATCGATACGAAGACGAAAATTGGAAAATCAAACATAGGGGAGATTTAAATCAAAAGGTTGGAGACAGTGGCAATTGTTACAACCCATAGCAACGGTGTGTTAGTTCGAGAAGATCGTTCGGTAAAGTTTTTGTATGTTTCGAGGAACACCATCCCCTCGACAGCCGAAGTCTTAAATAAAATCCATGTTGAAAAAGTAATCGACTCATTACAAAAGGTGTAATAAAATATTCCTAAGTGCCGAAGTAAGCCACCGAAAACAAGATGTCGTTGATAGAGGTTATGCCGGGCATTCTTTACTCTAACAAACAGCTCTAATAAAGTAAGTGTTCAGCCATTAATACACAGATTAGGTAGCAATACTGCTTATCAATAGCAAGAATGCTTCCATTCTACATACTACTAGGTTCAGCTTGATGTCGATTGCGACGTGTAAAAGACTCCTATGAAGCTTTGTCGATAATGCATATAACTATGACATGTACCATTATTGCTATGCGTTATTGAGATCATAAAAAAGTGCTGACTTAAGGAATTAGGCGTAGAGCCAACCCATAACATCAAGTCCTCTTAATCATCTTCGATATATCCTCAGCTACGCCTAATGTTCCGTATCTGTCAAATTTAATCGCTACATAAAGCAAAGAATGGCAAAAAGACTCTATTTGTGCAGCAGATACATCTCAGTACCCTCTAAACAACAACAGTCTCTGTTAACGAGTGAAGAAACTCGTGCGGAGAAAGAGCTTTATGAATTATGACGTGCACGAAGTAGCTTTTCTCGGCTCGCTCTAACATAACATCTGTGGTAAATGAGCTATCTACTAATTTCAAGCATGGCAGAAAGATCTCCATGTGAAAAAATCAGCATCCAGGATAAAAATGTCTTGAAATCGACGTTCATTTCCATCAGAACTGATGAAATGAATGACTTGTGTTAGCCTTTCAAATCTCCCTTTTTATCAAATTTTTCGAACATTAGTTCGGCTCCGGTAACCTTACTCAAAACGAAACAATGTCGTCAATAACGCGATGATTGAGAGGAATCATAGATGCCTCTTTTCTAATGAGCGCAATCCAATTTTCTACAAGCAGTTTGATGATGATCTCTCAGCTCGGGTGATAGCAAAATCTAGAATGTTCATATATTGCAATTAAGCACATCAGCTGCTGAGATGAGCCAACTTCCTAACAGTTCTATAGCGCGTTGGCGTTGAAGATGTTTTCTAGGACTGTATTCCCAACCCAAAAGTTGACATTATTGAAAAGTGCAGCAGTGTCTTCTTATTGGCGAATTGAGAATTCTTTACTTGGTTTCTGAATGCTTTCACTTTATTCTTGAAATGGATCTCTGACCTGATGAGGAACCAAAAAAGACGGAACAATTATCTTTGACACATTCCGTATGGCGGGTTTTTTTGAATGATTGGAGCGCAATATCCATGTGGATCCGTTACAATGTTTGCTTTCCGCGGAGCCTGGAAAAAATGAGCTGAAATGCTTTATGAGATATTTAGTCTCTTTTTTGGTTTCAGAAAAAGTAAGAGGGAAGGAAAGTTTCCAGGCAAAAATTGGATTTTGGAGATCGAATTCCAAAGATCTGTTTGACGACGGATGGACATTACAGCGTCCACGCCTTGCAGGACGTGCTCATGATCTTCTCCTTCAGGAGTGAAGCGTCTGCAGTGCATTTGAGAATAAAGTGAATATAATATTTGAACGATTATACACAACACTTCGGCACTGGCTTGTTCGACGAAAAAATTTCACAGAAATACGTAGAGAAACGGTATTAATTTTTGATTACAAGAACAGTAAGTATTCTGAACAGAGCAAACATATCTATCGTTCCAGTTGAGTGCACAATCCTACATCCACCGAACGTCACTATGAGCTCATTTTGATTCGAACTTGACTTTAGGGAGTCTTTTCGTGCTACGCCTTTGCACAATACTGGGAGAACCTCTGGTTGGCACTCTCAGCAGATGAAAAAAATTGACAGTGGCAGTCTATGACAGTCTAACATCACTCCTTAACCACACCAACTTTGTTCTCTCTTTTGAGCATGTCGGTTGCTCTTTTTTCTGTGATTTCAATTTGCCTGAGCTGTTATGGAATGTTATTCTATCAGAGTATATTTTCCTGCAAACTTTCACCTCAACTGACGATGTCAAGATGATCAGCGACGACAGCAGCGGATCTTCTACACATATTTTGCCTTGACAACTCTAATCTCTATTGCGAAATACTTGTAGCGAAATACTGTCTTTGAAAAGATTAATGAACGCTTTTGTGATTATATAAAGCACTGTATCGTTGGCCGTTTCCACAAATTTAAGTTGAGTTTTTGGATCGTACAAAGAAAAATTGTAAGATTTTTTGCTTTCTACTTCCATTTGAATAGATTGTTGAAAATAAAGAAAAAAGGGAGTCAAGGTAAGATGTAGACAGAAATACGTAATGGAGTATTACATAAATACATAGAAACTTTATTTGAGAACAAGGCACCATTGTTCGATGAGAGTGAACGAGAACTGTTTCCTTGAACAATTATACCTTGAAGATAATCCAGTCAACTTTAACGAGTCGGAGCTTACAGCTTTATAAACTAATTGGATGACTCATTGGAAATTCACGATGTCAGTACGGTAGTAAAAAATCTTCGCCATATACACTGGTTCCACTTTTCTATCTGTCAAAACAAATATTCGGAATTTTTTCAAACATGGAACACAATTCAGTCACCAAGTTTTACTGCCCAGACATTGCTGTTTCTATAGAAAAAATGAACCTTTACTAAAAGTTTTGCTACACTAGCCGATCCCCATCACTGGCAAGCACAAACGAAAGCTACTAGTCAAACATTTGAACAAACGACGACAGTTGCCATTAGGTAGAAACTACATGTCACAGCTGCTGGTCTACGGTGGCTATCATGGCACATTTGTTAAAATGTGCTTCCTTCATAATAGACCTTACAAATCCATCGAATACCATCAAAAAGATGTCGAACTTTGCATACCAGTCACATGTAAGGAGCGTTGTTTGTGTAATAGCCGTATCCTGTCAAATGAAAGAGAGCGTAAAGACGTAAAAATTACAGTGAACTCTGTGACACCGTAGAAGATTTATCCCCTTACTATCAGTAGAGGACTACGTGCGGGGCTGTAGCTCTGATCAGAAGCCGGGCGAAGCCGTTGAAACGTACGTAAGCCCTAACGTGACAACCTGAAAATGGCTTAGAACATTTGCTTTGAAAGTATTGATTTATAGGACTTTCAGGTTTAGAAATCACCACCAGCCAGGTGAAGGCCAGTACACAAAGAACTGCTGATTTCAAAATGTTCTTTTAACTATCCTAAGCTCAATTACAAAGGAAAATGCTTCAATACTGTGTAAATGTGTTCGTTGTCGTCATCACAGAGGGATTGTTGTTTTAATGAAAAGTTATCATGCACTATGCTATCGACCGAGAGCTGTTGTTAAGGCTTCGATGTGGTATCTATCAGCGTCGGCATCTCCCTTTTTATTGTAATGATAGATGTCGATCATGCTGTTACTGCAGAAGAAAACTAGGCATTTTCAGCGGTTGCAATTTTCTGACAATGCAATGAACTATCACATGTATATCATAAGATTTTGAAGATATTCACACATCGGCATAAACTTCTGAAAATAATCTAATTGACAATCTTTAGTAAAACTTTATGGAATTCACGTGTGGTTGCTTTTTTACACATAAGCACGATGTGACTTTTGTGAGAGTCATACGATGCAAAAACAATGATTTTTTTCAATACGATGCAAAAACAATGATTTTTTTCAATTTTGAATCATCATATCTTAGCTTATGAGGGATTTTTATTGTAACAGTCTTCTTCTACTCAACTGCTTCATGCCCGTATTCTGAACAAGAAACAGATGATCAGGAAGAATTTCGCCCACCTAGCAGAACATAATGGCATTATCTCCTGTTCTGTCTATATTTGCAGCTATAGATCTTTCACTGGATTTTCTACATACCTATGAAGTTTCATTGGTCTTGATTATAAGAACTTCTAGATTTGTAAGGAGACTGAAAAATGCGACCAAAGTTCCTCCTTCAAATATTCCATTTTCTAAACTTCACTTAAAATAAATTCATATCTCAATTAAAAGGCTTAATCGTACATTCAGTGATGGCTAACCGTCTGTCGAAATTGTTTTTTCGTTAGCACATTCTCCGGCTGTTTGCGTCGGTGTGTGGAAACGTCAACGGGGCAGCAATTGATGATTCGTTCATTGAGTCTTCTTGGAACCCACAAGTAGTACAGCTCCATGTGCACGTACCGATTACGTCAGAAGCCGCCGATAACAAATGATATCTGGTCTCCAAAACCAGGCCCATCCAATACGTTGCCACATAACCCAAATTCCTTAGTAATAAGAACAAATCGCACTCTCGTAAAATTTCTCACTGAAAAATCTCGAGGATAGCATGGATGTGGTGTTCTATAAGGCGTTGTTGTTGACTGCAGGAGAGGGTTAGCGGATGGAGCTCGGCTCCACGCGCGCCCCGATAGCATCACGACCAGTCGGCCACGGCGCCCCTATTATTTATGCCTTACCGGGAAAGGAAAACGTATTAGTCATGTTCGATAAGACCTAAATCAGGAACCGCTTCCCCATTGCGACTGCATTCACTGCAGAAAGAACGTCGTCATAAAGCAGGAGACCTGGGTCACATGAACTTAACATCATTTCTAGTTTCATCGCTCGAAAAGATGATTGATCAAGTCAATAGAACGGATTTGCTAAGCATATGCCACATAGGGAACTTCTTTATAACAAAATTAACTTATTTATTTCTTTTTCTTTTCCTCATTGCTACGCTCTGATCTGAGCTTACGTTTTCCATAGCTCATTATCTAGAAAAAAAAACAGACAATGATAAGTGAAAATAAAAGAAGATTATCCATTGGCTAGTTGGTCGTCCGATATCAAATTACAGAGCCTGAGAGAAAACGGCCGATTCGAACGATGTTATCAACACCTCCTTCTATCCGTCACGTTTCACGACGAGAATAGTAGTAGATTTTTGATAAATCAAAAACAACATTTTGAGGCAGTAAGAACAGATGACTCCATTACTTGAACACTTTCTGTATGTTACTTAGGGAAAGGTTTGAGTGTGGTCAAGTCATGTTTTCTGAGTAAGAGTGATGGGAAAATTGATCCTGTTGAAGGTGATTATTCTATACCCAATGAGCCCTTGAGTTCTTCGACTGTCAGGATCGCTTCTCAAAAACTAGCTAGGTGTAGGTGCCATTATATGAAGCTTCACAGATGGACATGGCGACAATTCTACAGAATAAGCAGCCGTGTTCTTGATAAGATGTCATGGACTTGCTCTGCAATAACTAGACACCTGTGACTTGGCTTCTGCGCAGTTCACTTACAGCGGAGAGGCTAGCCAGAAGATAAATTGCAAACACAGCATACTCAATGAAACACGTGGAACTCGCAGCTGAGCTTTATTGAGAATAACATAGTTCTCATTGCCTCTCAATTTATTCTTGGCAATCCTCTCATGTTAGACCCGTACTAGACACTATTTACATTCAAAAATTCTCTTATTACCGGCTGTAGATTGCGGTGGAAAAGACACTTGAAGGAGCATGTCTTTCAATTACTACTCAAAAACGTTTATTGGCTGGTTCACCCTACTTCAAACATTAACCGGGCTTTTCTGGAATTCCAGTCATAGTGAGACATTTTTTTCCTGGAGTTCGGACTTCACCTGCGGGGTGAACGGATCACGATTTGAAGCCGAGTATCGACAACTATTGGAGGATGCGGAGTATTGCTCCGCCCTCTGCTCATCGCCCACATCTGCTCACACCCTTCAGTGATCAAGTGCTTAAAAGCTGATAGCCCAAGCACCCAGACTCTAGATGTTATAGTTTATGACGAGAATCAATTATGAATATAACAATTTCCTGTATTCATCACATTCTCCCCTGCTACTTCGTTGTTTCATTCTAGAGAACTCGATTTGAGTGTTGCGATTCCTCTTCTTAGATATTTTCTTCCATGAGTGTCCGATAATGCTGAGAATATTGACACGATCTCTATAGATTTGTATATCTCAAATAGTCAAACCACTGCCATATGTGATTTCGTCATTTATAAAAACTCACGATTATTTATTCAAGGGCAGCTAGATTTTCAGTTAGATCTTCTTGCTTCTGGAAATAGACCTCCTCATTACATGAGTGCTAAATGAGCCCAACCCACCAATTCCTTTCATTTTCTTGCTCGAAATTCCAGATAATCTCGGCTCACTATTCTAAGATATTCCAATGTTAATGTGTCGAATGCATCGTCTCTTCAGTAAAACAGCCGCTTTTGTTGCTTCATAGCTTGTCGACGCTTATGTATATCGATAACGCTGGGGATTTTTTACAGCCATGGCGGAAGGCGACTTCGAAAAGGATCCAGGTTTTCAGTATCTGGGCATAACGCGTGAAGCGAGAGCCGAATCAGCGAATCGGCCATTTGATTCAAAAAAGAACGTATGGGTTCCAGACCCGGAAGATGGTAAGATAATATCGAATTGATACAATCTCCTCTCGTTATTCAAATGTCGACTTTGATCTCGTTAACGCCCTCATCAGTGAACAAAATTAATTCAATAGTTCAAATAGCATTCATAAGAACAGCGCTTTTTTTGCAAGGTTCAAATAAGTTACTGGCTAGATAATTTCAGCAGTCAGAGAGCAGTTACCAGGAGTTAATAGAGAGTTTGGCGCGACAAAAAAGACTAGTAACAGTTTTGATTTGTTATAAAATAAGGAATTATGGAGAAAAAATGCTTAATCCCGACCAAACCTCAATTTTGTTTGACAAGAACATGTTTCTTCTTCGTCGTGTTCAGTTCCTTTTCTCTAATGTACGCCTCTTTAACTATCCAACATGGTTTCTGCGTGATCAACAAGGCTGAATTTTCTGCTCTCAATATTTCCGTGCAGGAATTACGTTTTTATATAACAAGAAACACCATGGCCTGTTTCGAATTAAGATATGTCCATCACCTGGCTAGCATTTTGTGTCAGGCGAGATGATCGGATAGCCACTTTGCGCTGTCGAGAAAGCGATAGCATTACGGCTTAGATCGGCTCCATGTGTAATATCTAGATTAGTAGAATCAAAAGCTCTGAAGTGGCGTTTTTTCCACATCGACGCTAACCGTAGCGCCATTACTTTTTTAATGAGGGGAACGATTTTTGTTGTACCAGCACGATAAATCAATTGAAGCTGTAACTTTCGGTCTCCGAACTAAAGTGAAAAATCCTTGTTTGATTTCGAAAGGAATCTTAGAAAGAGACAAAATGACATGTTACATATGGACAATATAACGTAGTTGTTTTGTAAAGGAGAATAAGTCGCTAAAGTAATATGATATTTTGACAAATAAGATGAGACAGAGGGAGCGAAAAAACGTCCCTAAGATCGACGGATGACTCTTGAACACCGCAAAACTCTTTTCAAAATCCAATCTTTTCTGGAAAATTGAAGGGCTTCCTCGATTTTCTTAATAATTCATAATTTCATGGATTCCATTTCCAATGTTCTGAGAGCGAAAATAGAATGTGCAACTTTTTCAAAAGCAATCGAAAGAGTTGGCTATGAGAACCTTCTCGTCTAAATAAATGGAATTCGTTCCGAATTTTTCGTCGTTAGTAATTTTGTTTTCGAGCGACTCGTTTTCGTTCTAAGAATAGTCGCCACCAACGGCCTCTCGCACTCTGCTGCCCTCATACCGCTTATAAAACTAAACGTTGTACACTCTAACATAGCGTAGGCGGTTGTGGCTGCATTGTAATCCTCCACCAACTGACCGCCGAACCACCTAACTGCCAAGCTCCACTCTATCAGTGAAACGGAACGATGATAGAAATAAAACACCGCTGTCTGTTTCTCCTTCTTCTCCCTCATGAAACACCGATATGAGAAATAGTATTGACCTGAGAGACCGGCAGCATGCATGAACGTAAATGTACTACTGAAAGGTCAATAGACTCTAAGGTTAACGGGCTTCGTCCCTTAAGCTCAACATGTAACGCCTTCAGTGGGTTCAGAAACGAGGTACAGTAGTCGTGATATTGTCATAATATGTTGATGGGCTGCGTTACACTGATTCATAAGCTCTCTAAAGTAGGGAACAAGATGTAACCCCACTGAATTTCAGGTTTTGTCGCAGCTGAAATCCAGTCTGTTCAAGGCGATCAAGTCACTGTAATCACGGCTAAGGGAAATTCGGTAAGCAATAAAGAGGACTGCCCTAAGAATTTTATTTTGTCTACGGGTTCGAACCAAACAACAAAATCAGTTTGAGGACAACTTTTCCTACAAGGAACGCTAAAGACACTATATATTTGAAAACTCTAATCGGAAAATCTGTAGAGAAAAATCTGCGTTTCGCCTTTCCTCTTACTATTACGAAATCTTTTCAAGTATTAGTATCACGGCAGTTAATGTAATGTATGGAATTTACATCGTCTAGTAAAAACCATTTGATCTTTGTATGCGGATTGAAGCAAACGTTTTGCCTCTTGACATCTCAAGGAGTGTATCAAGATCTACAATGAAGTGGATGAGAACATAAACACAGATAAGATCCTCTGTGAGATCCTCTATGTGGGATCAATATGAAGACTTTTTCATAATAAAAAATGCTGAAAAGGTTTAAATGTGATTGCTTTGAAAAATTTCATGATTTTTTTTCAAAGAACATTTGAACTAATGGAACCATATAGTCTTTTGATTGAGACCTCTGAGGGTATAAACAGAGAAAATTAGGATAAAATATGAATGTACATTCAAGAAAAGGGAAGATAGAAGTGTGTTCGAATTTTTAGTTGACCACACACGCTGTATAAACATTACAGTGTCCCGTGTCGTTACCTTTCACGCCCCGTATGCATAGATTTTGATGCACACGGTCCCTTAATTTTGATCCGTCCAAATCATTTGGAAGCCCTCTGGGCCGTGCTTAGGCCCTTTCTTATTCTGTAGGCCGACTAACAAACAACAATCTCAAGAGATTAGTTCGGTGCATCTTTATTGCGGTGACGAATGAGTTGATACGTAAATACTCAAAAAATGCAGAGGCAACAGAACTCTAATATGAAGGTTTTTAGGTGACCGTAAAGAAAGATGAAGCGCAAGAAATGAATCCTCCGAAATTCGATAAAACCGAAGATATGGCGAATTTGACATTCTTGAACGAAGCTTCTGTATTGGCAAATCTCAAAGATCGATACAAGGATATGATGATTTACGTATGTTACATTTCTTTAATAAACACTCAACGCCTATGATAACTCCACACTTTAACTAAATAAATAAACAAAGATATCTTATCATCAACCAGGAACTGATTTCCAATGAGATGGTCGAACACAAGATCTTGTTCGTCGTTCACTGAGATGTAGCGGTTTTCTCTCTTATCTTTCTCTATTTCCCTTTATCACGACCACGGGAACGCAGCCCACAGGCAAAAATCTAGCTGCTGGCTTCTTTAACTCGAAGCAGACACACGGGTCAGTCCATATTAAGGTGCAATGTATGGGCCTTTCAAATATCTAGTTGGGGGCTCTAGCGATTAAAAAGGAGAGATCTCCACGGTGAGGCTTATATTCACCTCAGTATGGGCTGATTCTTGCGGCTGAAGTAGACCACTAACTGAATTTTCGCGTGTGGTCCTGAGGAGCAAGAACAAGATTAAAGAGGAGAAAAAAAGCAATCATAGAAGAGTAGAAAAAAGAATGAGAAAAAGTAGGGGTTTTCATTGCATTACAAAAAAAGCTGACACATATTCGACTGGATCGAAGCAAAATAAATTTCTGCAGTATTGACAATCGTCTTGAGTGTACAGGAGTTAAAGAGATTTCTAAGGTATTGACTATCGTTTTTGCAAAACATGAACGTTTATTGTTCAAGACATACTCCGGTTTGTTCTGTGTCGTAATCAATCCGTACAAACGCCTGCCTATCTATACCGAGTCGGTTATCAAGTTCTACATGGGCAAGAGAAGAAATGAGATGCCACCGCATCTGTTCGCCACTTCCGACGAGGCATACAGGAACATGGTTCAAGGTCAGTCTAAGAACATTTGTAACTTGGGTGGATAGAATCGCTGTGACAGTGAAGCACTTCTTGTTTAAAATATGACAGTATCAACCGTCAAAAAAATTTGGTTCAACCTAGTAGATAAAATATTTGTAAAAAAGTTACCTAGTATATCAATACCCACATCAAAATTAGATGGATAACGCAAGTACTTCGCGCAGTGGGCTTTACCCCTATCGATTGCAGTGGATTGTGACGCTTCTAATTTGGAGTTAGGGCCAATATAAGTGTAACGGTATTTATAGTTTGAATGCTCAAATACGGGAAGGTATGTGGAGTGATGTCCAAAGATAAGCAAAGACCTAGTTTGAAATTCTCAAAGATTTTGGCTTTTAGACCGTGAGAATCAATCCATGTTGATTACTGGAGAATCTGGTGCCGGAAAGACAGAGAATACTAAAAAGGTGAGATTTACAAATAATTGTGCATGACTCCTTCACTCATCAGAAGTATATGCTACAACGTGGAAGAAGAATATAACAACACAAGAAAGTCAATGCAAATGAGTGATCAAATGATTATAAAGACTACTATAGGTAATTTCCTACTTCGCCATTGTTGGTGCCACTCAGCAGGCAGCTTCCAAACAGGAAGGAGGGAAAGGAGTAAGTGACCAAGGACAAATTTTACTTTCAATAGAATAAACAACTTTTTTTGTAGGGAACTCTTGAGGAGCAAATCGTGCAGACCAATCCTGTGTTGGAGGCCTTCGGTAGGTACTCTTGATGGCATGCTTCACTGTTAAAAACTTCAATTTCAATTTTAAGGAAATGCGAAAACTGTTCGTAACAACAACTCGTCTCGCTTGGTAAATTCATCCGAACCCACTTCTCAGCTCAAGGAAAACTTGCGGGAGGAGACATTGAACACTGTAAGAATCAACCTTTATGCTAGCTATTGTAGTAAAATATTTAGAAAAAAAAAGAAAAACTCAGGTAATACGTACATCCTACCTTTTTGCTGTTGTTTATATCCTTATTGCTAAAAGCAAGTTAGTACACGAGATAGCAAAATGTTGCCTCAGACATAGATTTCATGTAGAACATCAAGAGCGGTAAGGTAAAGACCAAATAATCCATGTTTAAGATTTGCTGGAAAAGTCTCGAGTGGTCCGTCAAGCAGCTGGTGAACGCAGTTACCATATTTTCTACCAGATCTTGTCCGGACATGATCCCAAACTTCGTGGTGTGTCGTAGCTAGCAGCCATATAGTTATTTTGAAAAGAAGAAAATTTGCGCAACATGACACTTTTCCAATTCAGCGGCTCTGAAGCTCAATAATGATATCAAATACTATCACTTCTGTTCGCAAGCCGAGTTGACGATTGACGGAGTCAATGACAAAGAAGAAATGGGTCTAACACAGGTGTGGCCATATTTTATGAAAACCTTCTTCAGATTCCACGTCACCAAAATGTTTTACATCAGTTTAACACAACAAGAATTATTAAATATTCTTCTAACTAATAATTTACGTCGTCATTCCAGGAAGCATTCGACATCATGGGTTTCGAAGACGATGAAGTCATGGATCTGTACAAAGCCTGTGCCGCTATACTTCACATGGGAGAAATGAAGTTTAAGCAGAGACCAAGAGAAGAGCAAGCAGAGCCCGATGGTGATGAAGGTAAAAATTTTGATGAGAAGCTCCGTGGCAAAAGAGATAATATCAAGTTTGGATAGAAAATCTCTCGACTATTGATTTTGTAAACAACGAAGAAGCATCGTCATTATGAACATTGGTTAACCTTGGAATGAAATAAATAAGTTACTTTCGAAGCGCTGTCTGATTTTAATCGCTAAAGAGTTGGACTCCAGGCATTGCGATAATCTTCCACTAAAGTCAAGCTCAGCGCCCTTTACATTTCTCGAGCCTTGTAATCAGCTGGACAACATATTTCAGATGCACAGAACGTCGCTCACTGTCTTGGTGTAAACCACGAGGAAATCCTAAAAGCACTCACGAAACCTCGCGTACGTGTCGGAACTGAGTGGGTGAACAAGGGACAAAATCTCGAACAGGTCCGTCGATGATCAATCAAATATTGAACGCTGAAAAGTTCCCAGATCAGTGAGCTCATTCAGTTTTTGCATATGAAGGAGGATAATTATTGTGGTGACCAAATATCCATTCTTTCTAGCCCTATATACATACCAGCATTTTAAAGAATTGTGAAGTTTCAAGTTTTAGCCAATGTTTAAGAATGCGTGATCATGATTACGGATGGATTCCTTTGTGTTAGAAATTAAATCCGCGGTCAATTTTCAAATTAGGCGAGGTGTAACTCGTGCACCTCTCACTAGCTCTAATACCACTTTGGAAACTATGAATTCGGTTGAATTCGTGCATTTTAGAACTGACTGTTTCTCAATGTATCTAATCAGATAAAGTAGCCCACTCTTTTAGGCAGGTGATTATTGCACGAATTTAGGTTCACTGGGCAGTCGCTGGTCTCGGCAAGGCCATCTATGCTCGTATGTTCAAATGGCTTATTAACAGGTAATTTCCTCCCCCAGCTTTGCGCGTTACACTGAGAATTCATGCCCCGACCAAAAAAAAAAAACAACAATTCGTTCAAAAGGAGTAATCTCACAATTTCAGATGCAACAAAACACTCGATGCAAAACAGATCGAACGACGTTATTTCATTGGTGTGCTCGACATCGCTGGATTCGAAATATTCGATGTAAGCTCTTTGGGCTCATGGCACAACTGCCGTATCATTCATGGGAGGCAAACGATTATAAGAGTCGTTTCAGTTCAACTCATTCGAACAACT
The DNA here is from genome assembly GCA_019055375.1 of Parelaphostrongylus tenuis. NCBI lineage: Eukaryota > Metazoa > Nematoda > Chromadorea > Rhabditida > Metastrongylidae > Parelaphostrongylus > Parelaphostrongylus tenuis. The sequence continues at coordinate 51,943 of JAHQIW010006261.1, forward strand.
TTGGATTAACTTCGTAAACGAGCGTCTGCAGCAATTCTTCAATCACCATATGTTCGTACTTGAACAGGAGGAATATAAACGCGAGGGTATACAGTGGACATTCATTGATTTTGGTCTCGATTTGCAAGCCTGTATTGAGCTCATTGAGAAGGTGAGCATTTTTCTGAAGAAACCTCTATTCTCTCTTCAAATCACAAAATCAAGGTCCTTAATTTCATGGATGCCTTACGCTGCAATTGCCAAATCGTAAATTTCTAATGTCTTCAGATTATATCTTGCTCCATTTGAAAAAGTGTGAAACGCAAAAAAACAAACCATACATTCTCTTTCGTAGAAAAAGACAAAATACCACTACTTCATTAAAGCGAAATACGGTCATTGAGAGTTAAATATTTCCAGCTTCCAGTACTATCGAATAGCATACGGAATAATATGTAGTAGTTAAACTGGACCTCATAACAATTCCATTTTAGCGTCTTAGAATACTAGGGTCATGGATAGCCGAATAAGAATTAACATAATCAGCTTGCCATTTAGTAAAACAATCAAAAAATATTCCAGCCGCTCGGTCTGATATCAATGCTGGATGAAGAATGTATCGTTCCCAAAGCTACCGATATGACTTACGTGCAGAAACTGAATGACCAACATCTCGGCAAACACCCCAACTTCCAGAAACCTAAGCCACCAAAAGGCAAGCAGGTACGAAAAAGTTGCTACAAGCCTCGTAGCTATGTGGTTTTTAGGGGAGAACTGATAAATCGCCGTGAATTTTCATTTTTCAATAACGCCTTTTAAAGCAATTGTCGACTACACCCTTTATGACTTGATTAAATCACTTTTATCTTTCACCTACTGTAGTGTGATGAGCCAATGTGAGGCAGACTATGGATGGTTATACATAATGAGGGATCCACGTAGGTGAGAAATAGAAAAGGACCTTGCAATCATCTTGGACACAAAAGTCAGCAGAAATACGCGCGATGGCTCAGATTATTTAAGACTTATTCCAGGCCGAAGCTCATTTCGCTGTTGTGCACTACGCCGGAACTGTACGTTACAACGCCACTAACTTCCTTGAGAAGAATAAGGTGCACATAATGTCAGTTATAATGTGTTACAGTATTAGAAGAACTATCATTCATTTAGGATCCTCTGAATGATTCGGCAGTAGCGGTACTAAAGACACATTCCCACGGATGTAAACTTATGCTCGACATATGGGCTGACTATCAAACTCAGGAAGAAGCTGCTGAAGCGGCAAAAAGCGGTGGTGGTGGAGGAAAGAAAAAAGTAAGTCACTCATTGGATGAGAGGAAGAATAACGAAGAATTGACTGATAGGAACTTCGAGCAAAATTGAAATTGCCACTGTAATCTACACTGTAATAAAAAAAATAGTACATAACCATTTTATCTAGGAGAATTCATTATTAGCGCTTGTTTCAGGGAAAATCATCCTCGTTCATGACTGTATCCATGATCTATCGCGAATCACTGAACAATCTAATGAACATGCTCTACCAGACTCACCCTCATTTCATTCGTTGCATCATTCCCAACGAGAAGAAAGCATCTGGTAAGTTTTCTATTGGAAATAGTTTAATTTTAATATATTGAACGTATTGGTGGCGTCCCATAATTTGCTCCCTTGATTCTGGACCTGAATTATAACGGCAACATCTGTGATGAACCATCTTTATCAATAAGACTCCCAAAAAAAGTGGCGGCATAAGATGTGTCGGTAGTGCAAAGGGTTAGAGCTCAATAGGGTGAACAGCTGACACAAAAGTTCTGCACATCACTCTACATCATTGGATATATCTATAAAATCATAGCACCGCTAACATTGGTTAAATAAAGAAAATTTCTGTTCGACTTCCAAAATTACCATCTTCGTCATTTTAAGGCCTTATCGACTCTGCTCTCGTGCTTAACCAACTGACCTGTAATGGTGTGCTCGAAGGTATTAGAATTTGCAGAAAAGGATTCCCTAACAGGATGCTGTATGATGACTTTAGACACAGGTATATTTTTTTTGCAACTGATCATCTGCATCACCGATATTTCCGATGATTCAGCCACTTCAAAGTGCACCAATTCCTGTACCTAAGCTGCCCGCCGATATCGGACACATAAAAAGTGTACAATTTCTTGATGAATATCCATGATTTTGAGTGTACTGAATTAACGCGCACTCATGGGTATCCAATTGATCTTCTGCAGTGGTAATGATGTATTCACGACTAACTTATCCGAGTCTACCAAAGAAAATGGGGAGCTCATTTCTTGGTGGTGACGCCAAACACCAAACTGCCATCCACAAATCCCAGACACCTGACTGACAGATTTTCGTCAAGAATTTCGTGTCAGTTACTCATGACACTCGGCTACTATGGAAAGAAGAGAAAATCTGAATATAGCATTTCAAGCTTTCGAAAAGGTCGCAGTGGATCTCTTTAGCGCAATAGTTGAAGTAAAGAAGTGTTGGTAATCGTGAAAATCTTTGTAAATCTACTCAGACAGTTTTTTAAAATCAAGGAAACTCGGCTATGGATATTTTACAAAAAATATAGAATTGTTATTTTTTAATTATTTCAAAATGAGTGCTCAGATATGCTCTGATTGCCGCCGATGAGGCTAAGAAAGATGACACAAAAGCGGCATCTATTGCAATTACCGACAAATGGTCGCTGACGGTCACTTGAAAGATGAGGAGTTCAAGATCGGAAATACTAAGGTTTGTTTTGACAATCACTTTTGAGATGACTTTTTCATTGGGAAAATGAAAATAAATGAGATAATGATGACGAAAAAAACCAATCAAAAGAAGTACTTACATTTCTTTTGATAATGACAGGCGGCCGTAACATGAAAATTTTTGAAGCTAAAACATGGTATTGTCCCCTTCATAAATTTTTATTGAAGAAATGAGGAACTTTCATTGCAGGTGTTCTTCAAAGCTGGTATTCTTGCCAGACTTGAGGATCTGCGTGATGAAATCCTCAGGGTGATAATGACCAACTTCCAGAGCCGAATCAGGTATATTTCTTTTCGCAATGCCGTATTCCATGCTGTGATTCTATCAAGTTGAATCTTCGATTCGTAGCTATTTATAAGTACTGGCTAGATAGATTGAATTGTCGTTTATAGCTTCATATTGAGTACATTTCTATTACATATGGCAATAAGTATAAATAATCACAGTAGCAATGGTTCTTCCGTATTGAATGAACTCGAAAACTGATCTGAGATATAAATTGAAACGTATTTGAATAAAGATGTCAAAATTGGAATTTCTCAGGTGGTACCTCGGACAGATCGACGTTAGGAGGAGAAAACAACAACAAGCAGGTAATTAAATCTTGAAAGCGTACATTTTTATTTGAAATTCAAAGCTCATGTCATTTCCTAGGATTGCTCATTATCCAACGCAATGTTCGCTCGTGGTGCACACTTCGTACTTGGGAATGGTTCAAACTCTACGGAAAGGTTCGCTAACTCTGCTTCTCTTATAGTTTGCCAAAGCATTTATATGACAGATTGCGATATGACATATTAAAGAGACACTTACTTAATCAGTGAAGAGTCAACGAAATATTTCTATTTTGAGACATTTTACATGAGACGTAAACATTAACTGTCATACCCATTCTCAATGAGGAGATCAAAAGTTGGATAAGACCATGTTTTTAGGTCAAGCCACTGCTTAAAGCCGGAGAAGGAGGCCGAGGAGATGGGCATATTGAATGAGAAGATTAAAGAACTCGAGGCGGCTATCGCCAAGGGTGACGAAACAAGGAAGCAACTCGAAACCCAGGTAAGACTAGGAGAAACGCACACTATAAACTATGCACAAAAATGATGTTGCAGAGATACTCAACCCGAGTTCTAAGCTTGAACAGTTGTTTAAATTTTTAGCACCCCTTAATTATAACCCTGAAATGATCCCAATTTTAGTATACTCTAAGCGCTTGAACAAGCACGTGGTTATCGCAGCAGTGCTCCTCAAGATGGAAGTGTGCCTAACGAAATGCAAGCCAAAATGACCTATGCGATATTTTGAAGTCAAGACATTATCTGAAATGCTTAGAAGATCACAAAACAAATCAGATTTGTGGGATACAAAAGCGATGAGATTACTTATTCAGTAGCTGAGCCATTAGATAACTCATCTAAACAGTAAGTGTAACTACGCCTATAAAAACAGAATGAGAATCTCGATGTGCAATCAATCGTAAGGCGTGCGGTCCCGGGAAGGGTATCCAAGTTCACACCACATACATCACCCTCCAAAATTCCCACGTTTCTTAGCACTTTTGAAATTATACTCCAAATCGTATCCTGCCGTTAAAAATGAACTAGGCATCAGATAAAGTTTATGCTCTGAAAATGATTTTTTTTTCTAGGTAGCAGGATTAGTTGAAGAGAAGAACGCTCTGTTCCTCAGTCTTGAAAAAGAGAAGGCGAATCTACAAGATGCTGAAGAACGCAACCAGAAACTCAATGCTCTCAAAGCTGATCTCGACAAACAACTTGCTGAAATTCAGGTAAAAAAAGGCACATGTCTTCTTCAGCAATAGTAAGTCAACTGGCATATTGAAACTCAAAACTGAGCGAGATTGCTCAATTCTGATTTTTGGTAAGACTCGCAACATTCAGTCTACAAATATCTCAGAAAAACAAAAGAATTGAAAATCACGGATCCTATAGTGATCGATTCAAGTGTTTGAATAAAAAACTAGTAGGATGTTCTCTCAATAGCTTCTGTCAATATTTGACCGCTTCAAAAAAAAGTTCCCATTTATCTTCGTTAGTTGATGGAAATGAATTACTCACCACCTTTTCTCTTCTACGCCTGAACTATACAAATTGTTTTATAGCTGTTATCAGGTAGAGTTATTACTTTCATGAAATTTTGGAATCAAGAAATGATGGTTTATTTTGTACTGTTTCTAGGACCGTTTGGCTGACATGGAAGATCGTAACAATGACCTGACAAGACAAAAGAAGAAGGTATAATCTTAGACATCCGATAATTAACAGAAATTGAGAACACCGCACAAGAATTTCGTTTTCAGTATGAACAAGAGATCGCCGAACACAAAAAGCATGCGCAAGATCTCGAACTGTCGTTGAAGAAAGCAGAGAGCGAGAAACAGGTGACTGAGAAACATGGATGTCAAAAAAATAGGAATAAAGTAGATCTAAACATTCCTTTTCCGTGAAATTTTTCTAGGCACGTGATCACAATATCCGCTCTCTCCAAGACGAAATGGCCAACCAAGATGAAGCTGTTGCTCGCTTGAACAAAGAAAAGAAACACCAGGAGGAGGTTTGTCTATAGACAGTTTACTCGCTATTGAAATTGAAAAAAACAGCGGCTTAAAAGTAATGGGAGGCTTAATGACGCGTTCAATTGTAGCGCGACTTCTATGTGTACCCGTTTCAGTGTATACTTTCCCCGCAAAAAGTACACGTGGTCTTTTGGAGCGATTTCTGTTGTTCAAGCTCTAGACAGGGAAAGAAAAGGAAAACAAGAACTCAGAGGCTGAAGAGGCCAATTGACTGGCACGTTTAGAAGACTTCTAGATGGCCCAAGTACACGATAGTGTGCATACCGATATTATGGATGGACGAGATTGAATGTATTTGCAGCATGAATGGAATTTTAGTGCACTATCATGCAAATTGAATAACAAAGTTGATGGCTAAAATGATGGAACCATTTTGAGCTGAAAATCAATGAAATATATCATTTAGTATTAGAGTCCAAACAAGATAGCCTCATAAGAAAATTAACCTCTCAGATTGAAAATTATGAGCATAAGGAGAAAATTTTGACAGGTGAATCGAAAATTGATGGAAGATCTCCAAGCCGAAGAAGATCGTGTGAATCACATGGAAAAAGTACGAGCAAAGCTCGAACAGCAACTGGACGATCTAGAGGACTCTATGGATCGCGAGAAGCGGGCACGTCAAGATCTCGAAAAGTAACTATTTCCACATTACTTACCCGTCGTACTCATCTTTACAATTCTTTCTGTAGTTGATTACTAATTGAATATTGTTAAGCACGTTCTAATTCGAAATTTCAGATCTAAGCGCAAAGTTGAAGGAGAACTGAAGGTTGCGCAGGAGAACATCGATGAGATCACTAAACAGAAGCACGATGTTGAGCAGAACATGAAGAAGTACGAGAATTACAGTTGTTCTGCCATAATTAAGTTTTCTATAAAATTTGACAGCCAGTATTAGCATTTTCATATTCACAATAATCCATCGGAGTCCAATCTGAGCATCGAAATCTGGACGCATTCCAGACGGCTCGTTTTAACGGCTCACTGGAGCGCTATATCAATGTGCACCCGTTTCAGCCTATATTTTCCACGAGACCCGAAGAAGGCGCGGTGAACTGTTGTCTGAGACACTCCTTCTGAAGTGTGGTTTCCAGGAATGAAAGAAGGAAAAAGAGAAAATCACAAACCAGAAAGAGAAAACTTTTGAAGGGCGAATCATGAAACCGTCTGACAGTGCATGAACACTATAGCGTCCATGCCGTTAAAATCATGTTGAAGAAATCATGCTACTATTCATTCAAATATTTTGATATTTTTTAACTAAAATCAGCAGGCAGATTATTTTTTTCCAATGACATTGCGCAGCTGATGCATAACCATATAGAAATATGAAAAGATATTATAATGAAAATGAAAATTCGCAATTTGATCCAAACATGAAGGATTGTTGGTGAAACACAAAAGCAGCTATAGAAAAATCAATCATGCAATACATTGTGATTAATTAGGTAGCCATAATCATTTCCAGGAAGGAAGCTGAACTTCACCAGCTCTCCACGCGCCTTGAAGAGGAGCAGTCACTTGTCGCAAAGCTGCAGCGTCAAATCAAAGAGTTGCAGGCTCGCATCGCCGAACTCGAGGAAGAGCTCGAGAACGAGCGCCAGAGCCGCGCTAAGGTATTTATTTGTTCTTTGTTCAGACGTAATGCTATATAAATACGTGGTGCTGAACGAGAAGTCCTTCCAAGAAGTACATAGAGAGCTTGTGTCCCATTCTGAACATTTAAGGCTGATCGCTCTCGTTCTGAGCTGCAACCGCGAGCTCGAGGAGATCAGCGAACGACTCGAAGAACAAGGTGGTGCCACAGCAGCTCAGCTGGAAGCGAATAAGAAACGAGAAGCTGAATTGGCCAAGCTACGCCGTGATCAGGAGGTCCATTGCTGTCGATGATAACATATAGACCATTACTAATTTTAGAGAATTGTAGGAAGCGAACATGAACCATGAGACAGCTCTGGCGTCTCTGCGAAAGAAGCATCACGACGCAGTTGCCGAACTGACAGATCAATTGGAACAGTTTGCAAAAACTCAAAGTTAAAGCAGACAAGGAAAAAGCCCAGCTTCAACGAGAACTTGAAGAAATTTCAGCATCTGTTGACAGTGAAGTAAGCTATGAAATTTCTAATATAAGTATTTCTACAAAAAATATCGTAATCCAAAACGTTGCCAATCAGTTTCCTTGAACTGGACTAAATGAGATGACTGAGTCATAGCGACTTTTCGCGTGACTTGAGTCTTTTGATCTTGATTCCAAGCATCAGTAAGTCTGTAAAAGTACTTAATTAAGAACTGCTCAGTAAGCTTTTACTCTCAGTGTATAGAAGATTTGCAAGCACACAGGGATAATTCCAAGAATCGATTATCTCTTAACCTTGGTATGAATTGAATCATTCAGTGTTTTCCTTGTTAATCGAATTCCTAGGTTCTTGATAGTAGTATTTATCTAGTAAAGTAGAAATGCAGTACAATAAAAGCAGAATCGGTGAAGATAAGACGGCTCCCGCTTTCTTTAGGGGCGTGGAAAAGGCAAACTGAGCTATAATCTACTCAATCAAATAGTTTCATAACTTCGGCAGAAAGACGTAATAAACAAATTTATGGTTCGCATAACAGAAAACTTCATTTCGAAACTCGCCGTTTAGTTAATCCCTAAATCTCTAATTATGCTTCGGAGACAAGTCGCTCAAAGTCATGTTCCTGAGTCGGGTCAGGAAGATTAGCCTGAGGTATGGTGCGAGGTCACGCGTAATTGTTACGCACTCCTCTTTGCGGTTTAAATCTTGGAATCTATCCGTCGCTGCTATAAAAGTATTTGACTGAGTAAACTGTAGATTAATAAACTTTCCTGACTCTAAAGATGGCGAGACTCGCTGAAATCTCAGCCATTCTACATTTATTGTACTTGTTTCTACTGCACTTGATAATCACTACCCTTGGATCTGCTCAAAAGAAAACACTAGGTTATTTAAACAGAGACATATCATGAGCTGGGAATAGCTAAGCGGCTCAAAAATCTACAACATATTCCTTCTATTGTTTATTTCTCTACTAGATGTGACTCAAGACTGAGAATCATGAACAGTTTATAAAATATTGCTTTAGGTACGTTCACGTCAAGATCTAGAAAAGCAACTCAAAGTTGTGGAAGTGCAATACGCCGAGGCTCAAACAAAGTCGGACGAACAATCTCGACAGCTCAATGATTTTGCTTCTCTTAAGGTGGGTAAAACATATCTCAACTATGAGGCTAAAGAGTGTTGAAAACATCGAGGAACTCGAAATTTTTTTATAGAATCGACTTAACAACGAGAATAGTGAACTCGGACGTCAACTTGAAGATATGGAAAATCAGGTTGGTTCCCGTAACAAAATCGCCAGATAGAAATCAATTTAGTAATAAATTTGAAAGCGTGGATTCAGTTGAACAACCTACACCGCCTGAAGTCGCAGTTAGCCAGTCAACTCGAGGAGACCAAGCGTAGTTATGACGAGGAAGCTCGGTAAATTTCAGTTTATGATGTTAAACCCTAGATTACGACGTGGCATCCGTGCAATATTGATGCTTACATGTATTAGCTAACAACAATTCATCCAATTGATAATCTTTGTAGTTTGGGAATTTGAAAATTTTTTAATAGAGTTTTCTAAGTGAAAATGGATGGAAAGCACATTTTCATATCAACTGAAATAGTTATTATTAACACATTGCGGGCCCTTGTGACTTCATATCCGTGATTGGGAGATTTCAAAATCCTCATTGCTTCCTGATCGCTTCTAACATCATATTTGCATTCTTTGTCTCTGTGAATTTACATATGGAGTCTTTCTGAAATTCTTCAAATCCATAGTCCAAATCCAAATTAATCCAAATCCAAATCCATAATCTAACCTTGAATCATATAATTATCTAGCCACGATCGATATTTGATTGGCTTACTTTATGACATGCTTTAGATTGTTGTTAATCTTCTACGTCCTTTATGTTCCTTTATCAACAGATATTCTATTATGGGAATATACTATTCACACTAAAATACGTTTTAAAGTAGAAAAATGATCCGATTTTTCAGAACGCATTAGGACAGAATGAAAAATTAATTTTTGAAGATTGGTAACATTAAGAAAGTGAAATCTATTGTTTAAGCGAACGCCAAGCGTTGGCTGCCCAAGTGAAGAACTTCGAACACGAGAATGATAACTTACGCGAGCAACTTGATACAGAATCCGAGGCTAAGGTCGTTATTAGAAATTCTGTTTGTTCCCTGTGATTAGAAAATTACAGTAAAGAATATGAGGCCTCCTTAGCAAAATAGACAATTTATTGGTGCTTTCAGGCCGAGCTCCTTCGACAAATCAGCAAACAGAATGCTGAGATTCAGCAATGGAAGGCACGATTTGAAAGCGAAGGCCTCTCGAAACTCGATGAAATTGAAGAAGCCAAGTAAATTTTATATTTGAGGCCTTTATTTGAATATTAGAAGGTTAACATACATTTAACTCACTAAAATATTTAGCAGAAACGGTTGAAGAACAATACAATACAAACTTTTCAATAAAGGAGAATGCTATCCACTGAGGAATTTGAATAAATCGTAAATTTTAGGCGTAAGTTGCAAGGAAAGGTTCAGGAATTGACCGAAGCCAACGAACTGGCATTTGCAAAGATTGGTTCACTGGAAAAGACCCGCCACAAATTAACCCAAGACCTCGATGACGCACAGGTAGGAATTGATTACAGACTATTGAACACCTAACTTAGCAATCACCTTAAGCGGCCCTAAGGTAAACTGGCATGAAATTCTTAACCTGAAAGATAAAAAGGACTGAATAAATGTGTACAATAGCGATTCTAAGGCAGTATACGAATCCAGAGAGGTTGATTTTAGCCTTTTTGAGGTTTGTTATGTCAGTGGCATACGTGTAGGTCTCAATAAAAGGTTTTTGTTCTAAGGTATAAGGGTATAATATATAAGGTCATCTCGTTCGTTTCGAGTGTTTTCTTAAGACCACGCTTGAATTTCAACTTATCTCATAATTATTATTTAAGCCACACCAGTGTGGTTCAAATAATAATTACGAGATATGTTGAATTTGAGCGTGGTCTCTAGAAAACACTCGAAATGAAAGGTATGATGAATTAACGATACCACCCAAGAGCAATGGAGTGTACAACACTGTGTGTTCAGTGATATTCGCTTTTGACATGCAGTGTAAAATGTTCGCCGCCGCCTACTCTTAGTATAGGGGACTAAGCGCCCCGAGAGGATTGACTAAAGACGAAGGGTACCGCCCGACTGATGAGACCGTCAAGGTCGAAACACGTGTATCGGGCTCTATAAATCAGCCCATTCAACAGATCACATGACATGTTGGCTCAAATAATAATATTAATTACGAAATATAAGGTCAGGTCTTAATATACCATGTCCCACTTTCTAATATGGAGGGTGGCTGGTAGGTGTGTGGCTCTGATGAGTCGTGCGGGACTACCGAAACGTACGTAAACCAATGACAATAACAACCTTGAAAAAAGGCTAAAATCAGCCTCTTTGAATATATTGGACTTTCAAACCGAGGTTTTTGAAAAAAATCCAAGTAAAGGGCAGTACATAGAGCTGAAGTGTGTGAATTTAGGTAGATGTTGAACGTGCTGCTTCATATGCCGCTGCCCTGGAAAAGAAGCAAAAAGGTAGTATCAGTATAGCTTGAAAGATTTTTCTCTAAAACAAGACATGACAACTGAATGTATAAACTCCCTGAGTGATGGATATGACTGAACTCAACTTTTCTTCTGTAAACATTAAGAACAATCACGAGCTTCCAACTCCTTACTTTCGTATGTCTTTAGCTTTTCGACTTCTGATTTCAATATTCTAACCTTCCCTATGTTTTCCATAGCAACAAAGTTTCGACGTTCAGGCTTCGACAAAATTATTGACGAATGGAGAAAGAAGCATGATGACCTTGCCGCTGAACTTGACGCTGCCCAAAGGGATAACCGCAATCTGTCCACAGACCTTTTCAGAGTAAATTAAATATTTGTTTTTTTCGGAGATGACAATAAACTATAGTGATATTTACAGGCGAAGACAGCTCAGGACGAATTGGCAGAGCATCTTGAGAGCGTTCGCAGAGAAAACAAACAGCTTGCCCAGGAAGTGAAAGATCTCGCAGATCAGCTCGGTGAAGGAGGACGGTGAGATTTCTCACAAAGAGTTATACGATCGAGTAGTCAAAAACTAAACTAGAAATTTTAACACGATGGTGTACTTTTCTACCCAAGTTTGCGCAGTCCCAGAGATATTTGCAGAAAGCGCCTATTTGAGTTCTTCATTTACTATAATAGTGAGGCTGTTGAAAGCTAGAATCTACATAGAACAATTCCAACAGATTTCCACGCTTTCTAGAGCTTTATCTCATCGAATCAAGACCGTTTGTGCGCTGGAACACAACTATAGACTCATCCACGGCTTTCCCAGATTTCGAAAAACATTTATACTGTAGGATAAAAGGATGATAACCTCAAGACGCACTCGCTCACTTTCATTGGCAATGTATAGTATAGTTAGTAAATGATCTCTTTCAGTTCCGTTCACGAACTACAAAAAATGGTCCGCCGCCTGGAAGTAGAGAAAGAGGAACTCCAAAAAGCATTGGATGAGGCTGAAGCCGCCCTAGAAGCTGAAGAGGCTAAAGTGAGTTTTATTATCTGCATCACTTATGTTCGATGTGAGATAATCTATTGAGGTATTTATTCTAATTTAGGTGCTCCGTGCTCAAGTCGAGGTGTCCCAAATCCGCTCAGAAATTGAGAAACGCATACAGGAGAAAGAGGTTCCTAGCATGTCAAACCTTCAGAAATTATAATGTAATGTAACTATATAACTTTTTTCTAGGAAGAGTTTGAGAACACTCGCAAAAATCATCAACGTGCACTAGAAAGCATGCAGGCCACTCTTGAAGCCGAAATGAAGCAGAAGGACGAAGCTTTACGTATCAAGAAGAAACTCGAAGCCGATATAAACGTCAGTATAAGAGAGTTTAATAGATATATTAGCATCACGCCTCAAAAGTGAGACGTCGAATCTTTCTAGGAGCTCGAAATTGCACTAGACCATGCGAATCGTGCCAATGCTGACGCACAGAAGACCATTAAGAAATACATGGAGAACGTGCGTGAATTGCAGTTGCAAGTTGAAGATGAGCAACGACAAAAGGATGAAGTCAGGTTAGCGACACTGTTTCCTGCCCTGAGCGAAGTGGTTATGCTGAGTGAGCTCAAGCCTTTGCACTACCATTCCGGCTTCGAAACTATTTAAAAAATGAACTGGGACGGTCGTATAACGTAGTCAGCATCTATCTTTCAAAAGAGAATTTCTGAATAGCTCTTGAAAGGCCAGTCACATCATTCTAATCTCCAATATTTGAAGGGAGCTGATATGCATAGTTTTGTTCCCCCCCCCCCCCCCCCCCCCCAGTCCCAGATAAAATAAACAAGCCACAATGAGAATTTGGAGTCGACGATAAGAATCAAAAGTTGTATTTAGAGTGTCAATAAGCTCTGCTGCTCTAATTTGGTTACCGTATTGGCCTCGCGTAATCAGAAAGTGTCTTAGATGAAATTTTGCTCAAGAAAAGTCCAATTCCAATGGTACAGAGATGACATAGTATTGAGATTTACAGAGCCAGAAATATTTGTAAGAATACATACAATACTTCTAGGGAACAATTCCTGAACTCCGAAAAACGTAACGCAATTCTCCAGAGTGAAAAGGAAGAACTTTCGCAGCTGGTAAGTTAAATAAAGCTTTTGCAATAATAAACTACAATACGCAATAGAAAAACGAAATCAATGAGAAAGAGAACAAAAAAGCCTCGACTTACGAAATAATAAGATAATTAAACCTGTCAAATATATCCATATTCTTAATATTACGCTATGACATTCAGTACAAATTAACATTGAGAGAAGTGAATTTTGACAAAATTGTACGAGAATTTATGGAGCTAGAATATTTTCCAGTAATAAGCCTTCAATAAGCACGGGATGAAAATGTATGGTCGTGTAGAAATTTAGAATTCTAAGCGAAGATAATATAAAATTCAGGCCGAATCGGCAGAACGAGCACGAAGAAATGCCGAAACCGAATGTATCGAACTACGAGAGCAGAACAACGATCTGTCTTCTCAACTAAACGGTATTACGGCCGTGAAACGAAAGCTCGAAGGAGAATTGCAGGCAATGCACGTGAGTATATTATCAAAGCCGTCAGACTGCAGATTACAAAAACGTTGAGTATACTGTCAGACGAATGCACGATACCTTAAAAACCCCCTTCGGATTCCACCTGACCCGTTAAGAACCGCATGTATGATATATCATACACGGATAATTATGAGCCTTTTTTGCAAAGCAGAGTTCGTTCGCTAAGCTTTTGGCAGCTATTCAATAGTCCAAAAAAACGTCGTCTTTAACACTGTGCTCGATTTCTGAAAAATTTATCTATTGCGGTATGGCAAACTAAAGGAAGTATGTTTGGAGTTTGACGGGTATATCTGCACATCTCCGTTTGTTCTCGCCTTTTCATCAGACTTTTAGTGCTTATTCGATAGCGCAAATCTCGGTGATTCTGAAACTGAGTTCGGTTTTGGAATAGTCAACCCAGAGCGCTATAAGAGCAAAAAGAATACGTTTCACACTCGATTTTATATTCACCGTTAGTATGGAAGGGTACACAAAAAAAAACATGTAGTATGAGAGTAACCTTAGAAATCAAGAGGTTTTTTCAAAATAAAGAATACCCTGGTTAAATTAAGAAAGTCGCGGGCGCAGCGATTTTCTGCGGTCCCCAAAGGGTTAATCCAATGCCAGTCCACTGACTATGTTGATTGAAAGCAGCATCAATGGACATTTAACAAATTTCTAACCGCTATTTCAGGCTGAACTCGACGAGACTCTTGCAGAACTAAAGAATCTCGACGAGATGGGAAAGAAGGTAGCATTTTGGTTTTGCAAGGTGTCACAAGATTTCACTATAATGTCCTTAAACAGGCTGCTGCCGACGCTGCACGTCTGGCTGAAGAACTTCGTCAGGAACAGGAGCACAGCATGCACATCGAACGTGTTCGCAAAGGTCTTGAGGTACAGATCAAGGAGATGCAGGTAAGCGACTAGCTCATGAAGCTTCAAAGCGTCAATTAGCATCCAAGCCAAAACCAAAAAAATACAGATTCGCCTCGACGAAGCTGAAGCCGCTGCCCTCAAAGGTGGAAAGAAAATTATCGCTCAATTAGAGCAGCGAATTCGCAGCCTCGAACAGGAATTGGATGGAGAACAGAGGTGAAAGTTCAAAAAAGGATCGCTAGAGATAACACATGAACACCACAGCTCACAAAGGCAAAGAAAAGTTGTCGCCAATCCCCCTTAAAAAAGCATAAATGTAAAAAGTCGAAACTTTAGATGTTTACTACCATCTATCGTTATTCTGCCTACTTCAAGACACTGTGGCATTGATATTCAAATTAAGCCATGTAAAATGGCCTATGTCTATTTCAGACGTCACCAAGAAACCGACAAAAACTGGCGCAAATCCGAACGTCGCGTCAAGGAGGTCGAATTCCAGCTGGAAGAAGACAAAAAGAACCAAGAACGACTCACCGAGCTTATCGATAAACTACAGAACAAGCTAAAAGTGTTCAAACGACAAGTCGAAGAGGCGGTTCGTTTCACTAGCAAATACTTTTCCGCTAAGTCGCAACTCCAAAACACAAGCAGTATTCAAGCCTTCAATCCTCATTTCACACAAGGTTAACGATTAATACTGAAACGAAATATCGCATAAAGAGTACCAGCGGAACAGGAGCCGTGGTAGTGCAGTGGTTAGTACGAGCCCCTGGAGAGAATGAGACGTGAGCTCAACTCTCACCCGAGGGTCAGAGTCTTGGTTTCTGGTATATAAATCTATTGTTACACTACGTCTCTTCTTACTGCATGGAGATTTTCAAAACTTTTTTCGTTGAAACTGGTTGATGGCTTTTTCATCGCATGCAGATTTTCCGCCGGAAAAATGGGAGGACCTTGTAGCGACAGATCAGACAACGAAAACGTAGGATATAACCGTATTCCCGCAACTCACTTAGTGTTTCTATGCAGCAATAGGCATCTTTTAAGCACTTTAGCGCTTTATTTAATCCGCCATCACAGCGTTTTTTTCATGTGCGGATCCCAGCACTTTTGGCATTCAATTCGTTTGTCGCCTTCTTCCTTAACGGCGTAAGATACTGGCTGAGCGAGTCTCCTTGCAATCTCGAGGAAACCTCTGCTGCTGCATTCCATAGGGCGTTGTTGTAGTCATCAATGACCGGAAATTTGATCTCGTTTCAGATTATTAGCTAATTTATTGAGAACTATTTCAGGAGGAAGTCGCTGCTACTAACCTCGGCAAATACCGTCAACTGCAGGCACAGCTCAACGACGCCGAAGAACGCGCCGACATCGCCGAAAACGCATTGAGCAAATGCGCAACAAGGCAAATTTTCCATTTAAAACTTAGCAAAATTGCCTTTCTTACTACGAAGACAACAGAGAGGGCCAAATAGATCCTCACAAATGTGCATCCCACTTTAGAATTTCTCAGTGCGGCTATAAGATCAAATACGGGCAGATTCCATGGTCATTTGATTAAGTTCGCTATGATAAATAACACTGAGAATGCCTAATAGCCTGGAAACTTTGTTGCATTCTACATGTTATTTGATTCAGATCCGTGCCTCGGCTTCCGTCGGACCTAATGGCCCCGGTGGATTGATGCAATCAGCCAGCTCGGCTGTATTACGAAGCACTTCGTTCGCTAGAGGAGGGAGTGAATTCTAGAGAGCTATTCCGTTCACGACCTCTGTAACCTTCGAATGCTTCAAATCATCTTTTTCTCCCGTACTGCTTGCGGTTAGCTGTGTGCTCAAATCGTGTATATCCGAATGGTCCGATTTTGCATTGTTGCCTTAAATTCCATTTTTCGATATCAAAGCTTTATTGAATTGTACTATACTTGCTCGAGACTATTAATCATAGTCCTTTGAAGACTTTAGTTATGTGTAATATATCTGATATGCGAGACAATAAAAATTGCGTTATATACTTCTGAACAGCAGAGATAACCTTTGAAGACCACCGATGGATAGGCAGGCGGCATTGCGCCGTCGCCTGCGCAGCAGTTGCAGGGGGACGGCATCTGCATGTCTGCTTGCCTGCCTGCCTTCCCACGAGGCGCGATGCCGCCATTACAGCAGCTGGCTGAGATTTGACGTCGCGCGGCTTAGTACGGAACGTACCATATGATCTTTTTTGAGATAACCAGCAAAAGAGATGACTAAGGGATACTTAAGTTCTTCTAAGTTCTCAATTCTTTCATCAGATGGAGCCATCGCATCGAAGAAGATAGGCTTTGCTCTGATAACTCAAGAAAAAGCTATAATATTTATCAAGCGTTTGAAAGACATAAGCACAAATGCACAAACAAAGATGTTCAAGACATCGATTCATCGACTTCCGTTGAAGGAGGGCTGACCTCATCCTGAATTCATAAATTCATTGAAGAAAACCTGAGTAACGACTAGTCAGGTCACATGGATAAACAAGTTTTTAAACCAGTGTGAAAAACGCATTACCATAGGCGATTGGTCCTTAGAATTATCTCCAACAACCACTGGTAGCCTTTCTAACTGTTTTATTAGCGTTGTTAAAACTTCGATTCCATCACTGGCATCTCGGATCTCTCGCCTGATGTTCTCCAGAGTGAAGCGATACTAGAAAAGCAAAGGGGATATACTCATAGAATATGGAGTGACATCTTAGAACAAACGCTCACAATCAGAACCTTTTCCTGGATTGATAGTACGCAATATGTTTAGATTCTTCATAGAACGGACCTCTACAATGAGCTTTTCAAGCTTGTCATTTCGACGACCCAGTTCGTCCAACTTAAGTACGCCAGGATCTTGAGTAAGTAGAAGTCGAAAAGTACTTTCATGCTCAGGCAAAGTTATGTGGCGAGGGATACGGAAAACGTATGTCAGAACGCGATCCTCAAAGATAAAAAAGAACTTGAAAGATACGGCCGATCTCAATGAGGAAACAAGTGCTCACCGTGAAGGTATCAAAAGCAAGTTTTATTGCCTTACTTTGAAAAATCATTCCAGTAATATCGACCATGCACTCTTTCTTTTTCACCACCTAAATTGTTAGTAAAAGATGGAGCACTTTCTCTTTATCTGCATCCATTTTCCAACGCCATAGAGTTCAGGCCCTTTCCGCTCTGTACTTTCAGCAGTCATTCGATAATTCAAATTTCGGCGATTCTCATACACCACTGGTTCATTAAAAGACCCTCCAAGTACGCTGTAGAGACTAAAATAATATTGACTTTCACACTATGAGATTCTGAAAATCGAGCACAATATTAAAATCGATAAAAATTGAGATGTTCAATGACCACTAAAAGTCTGATGGAAGGCGGAAAGAACCTTGTTCCCAGAGGGTTGGAAATAGCTTAAAATAAAGAAATAGTATCAAAGACATTATTTTATTCTACCACGTCTTCTCATAAGTTTTGCCACTAGAGCAACATTCATCAAATTTAGTAACCAGAAGTAACTAAATTTGCTTAACAACACTATTCAAAGTATGCTTCATCAGCCTGAACGCATTTTTGCCATCTCTCAAGCAACAAATCAATACCGCTATGTGCAGAATCTTTTAAGCCTTTTTTTGGTACCAAGTTTGTCCATACTTGCCTCATCATTGACGCTCAACGAAGCCTTTTATCGCAGTTTACTGCTTCAAGATTAGACTTGGGACGCGATGACCACACCTTTTCCAGTACATCAACCGTACAAAGGCTCACCTGCAACACCAGATTGAAGCACCAGCTGCGCTCTGGACGTCCGAGCGAAGTTGACTGAGAGGCCGTCATTGAAGCAATTGAAGAAATCTGACTTTGACTATCGAGCATTCGGCTGACCTGTCGTCGTCTGACTATCGCCTATTCCAGTTGCGGGAGCACTTCTTGAGCAAGATGAGTTCTGAGGCATCAATCACTTGCGTCGAGTTTTGTACCTCTTCCTTTGAATCCAACTAGTTTGTTGCCCGAGAGATGCGGAAATATGTTTAGGCTGATGGCGCATTCTTTGAACAGTGCTGTCAAGCAATTTTAGTTCCTTTCTGGCTAATAAATTCTATGTTTATTGCTCTAGTGTTAGAACTTATGAGAAAACCTAATATTCAAAAAAAAGAGAACAAACAACATAACCATGACTAACCTCCTTGGAAAAACGGCCTGACGATAGAACTTTTCTTCACTGCCCTCTGCCAAGAATGCACACAAATGTTATAAACTGAAGTTCATTTTGGCATATCCAGCTTACAATATGAGATAAAAACGTAGAGATGGAATTGAAAACACTACGGAACGAGCGATATCATGCCATGTTTGGAATTATAGAGGCCAAGTTACCTGTATCCGTGAATCCAGCCGGAGAAAAACCATAGTACTGATGCTCAAACTCGTTGATGAGCTCGACGTCTGGGACCTTCATTTCTTCGCCAAGTCGCTATGCAAACACCTAGCGGTTAAGAAAATTAGAACATGGAAAGAATCAAAGTTATCGATAAAATGTCACAAATCAAAGATATCTCATCGCAAAACATGTATAGACAGATGTGAACAAGAACATCTCATATTCATTGAAACATACACCGATCACAGAATTGACAGAATGAAATAAGAAAATCGCTCGTCGCCTTCGCAACGAAGATAATTATCAATGACATACGATGATTTCCCATCCATCAGCCCTTTCGGAACCATGGACCCACCTCATCGGCATCAATAATTCCCAGCGTAAGAACGCATTGAATGTACTATTGGGTACTTCCCAGTTATAAGGGAACAAATGAATATCCGACCTCATATTTAGCCGTTCCGAGGTGTTATTGATATCATATAATATCAATTATAAATAATATCAATAACACCTCGGAACGGCTAAATATAAGAAATCCTCATTTATTCGAACTATGCCGAGGTTAATCGGTAGTCGGTCTTGGGAATCTATCCGACCTCATTCGCTAAGCAAGAGTTTTTCACAGGAGTGTTTATAATCGTTCAGAAGCTTAGATATCTGGCTACAGCCCCACGTGGCCGGTTTCCCAAAACCCCCTTTTATGACGCTTTAAAATCCCAAATAAAATTGTTTCACAAAACCTGGTGTTTTTTTTCCATTACCTCTCTTATATTTTGCTGGGCAAAACTCCTTCGTTAGACCCCCAGTACTCGTGCGATAGCAAACGTTTTTGAAAAGCTCGAAAAGGCGTTCGTTTTCTGGAAAAGCTCAGCTGTTGGTGAAAGGAAAGATTTGTGCTTTACACCTTGCTAGACATAGCTCTTTCTTTAGACTATTAGTAATTATTCGATAGCGTAAATATTAATGATTACAACGCCGTGCTCTCCTGAAAAAACCGTTTGGGAGGGAAAAAGATTGAATTTCAGATTTCGGCAAGCCTGTTTACCGGCTATTCCGCGGGGTGGAGGGACGATCGACGGCGTTGAACATGTTGTTATTCCAATAGGAATTTATTTCTCCATTTTGCAATAAACTCCGGATAAAACGACTGACTAAGATACTACGAAAATTCCTCTACACGCTGAGAAGCTTTCGAGCTTCCAGCGAAATATACGCGCATAAAAATGAAGGCGCAAGACGGGTATGAGACATAATTTTTTTTTTCTGGAAGCTACAACGTTAAGAAAGGGTGTCTTGGAAAACCGGTCACGAGGGGCTCTAGCCAGAAATCCAAGCTTTCAAATGAATACAAACACTCCTATTTGAGACGCTCATGCAGCAAATGAGGCCGAATAATCGTTTGTCCTCTTATAATCAAAAAGTACCTTTCATTGTATTGCTGCTGCTATTTTCCTACTTATGACAAAATAACGTATTTACATATAACATAACATAAGGAAATTAACAGCAATAATACAACGGAAATAACGCGATATTTTTAAGGCGTTACGACACTGGGGGTCATAGAGGAAGAGGAAGTGGGTCCACGGTCCCAAAAGGGTTAGATGACGCAAGAAAGGAGCCACAGACTTTCCTCCAACAGCTAAATAGTATATATAGGAGCGCCGTACATTGAAGAACAGCTTCGGTGCTTCGTCAGATAGATTCGCACCTGTTTCTTGTTACGTTTGTATTCAAAATATCCGTACTGCTGCAAATAAATGTAAAAAGATTACAATACATTTCCAGAGGAAAAAATTGGTGAGCCACGAACAGGGGATCGAACTATCGATAACGTGTGTGTAGCGCGGTGGCTTCCACCACTAGGCCACACACGCTCTTTTAGTTCTATGCGCTTGAATTCCATGTGCCAATTACCATGGTCATTAGATTGAATATACCTGGGTATCTCGTGTGGAAGGTACTGACCTCGGAGGCCGAGAAAAAGTCCAATATGCGATGTTCGATGTTGATCTTCCAGATATCTGAAGGACTTTTATTCAGAAGCGCTGGTGATTTATGACGTAACAACCAATAAAGCCGTACATGAATGACAAAAAACATCCAATATGTGGATGTTCTGTGCAAAAACGATTGCGTCAGCACGGATTCAAGCCCAGATCTCACTCTTTCCGATTCTTCGAGATCTGGGTTCGAATCCCGGCTGACGCAATCGTTTTTGCACAGCACTCCACATATTGGGTATACTATAACATCATACCACTGCAAGTGGCAGTCAAAACAAAAAAGAATTTAGAAAAATAACATCGATAAACAAATGGACAATAACACGGCTTGGTTATTCAAAGGAGATTTTAGTAGAATCCTTTCAAGTCAAGAATGAATTGCACTACAAACCCCTTGCGAAGATCAAAGACAACAGGATGTACCAAGTGGGTTGGAATTTAAATGGCCGCTAGGAAAATCGGTGCTTTTCGGTTATGAAGGTGCAAATGGATATTCGACGCCATTCGCTGTACAAGAATTTTTCACAGGAGTATTTGTAGTCATTCTAAAGCTAGAATCTCTAGCTACAGCTCTACCTAGTCAGTTTTCCAAAACGACCTTTTATAACGCTGTGAAATTCAAAATAAAATTATGTTACACACCCTCTACGCGCTTTCATTTTTCCCACGCATGTAATTCACCGGAAGCACGAAACGCATAAGAACGTGTAGAGAAAATCTTGTAGTATCTGAATCAATTGTTTTATATGAAGCTTCTTTCAAAAAGGAGAAGAAATTCCAAACTGAATATCAAGTTGCACCCCACATGTCTAACCCGCCAGGTCATCGATCTAGGCTTAGCCGGTAAATAAGTTCGTCGAATATGTGAAACCCGATCTTATTTTCCCTGCGACACTGCAGAGAAACGGTTTTTTCCAGAAAATAAGCATGGCGTCGAAATCCTTGAATCTAACGCTACCAAATAATTGATAATAATCTGAAGAAAGAGCTCAGTCTGACGAGGTCAAAGCACAAATCTTTTCTTCTCCCACCGCGCTATCGAAAGAGCACTAGCAGTCTACGAAAGAAGCTTTGTCCAGCGAAATATGTGCCAGATAGGAAGGAAAAACGTGCATGTTTTCACTTTGGATTCTACAGCATTACAGAAGTGTTTTGAAAAAACGGCCACGTCGACCTGTAGCCAGAGATTTAAGCTCTCGAATTATTACTTACACTTCTATAAAGGACTCTTGCATAGCGATCGAGGTGGGAAATATTCATTTGTTCCTTTATAACCGTAAAACACCGGAATACCTCCTTATTCGACTGTTTTTCAAGATCTCGCTTAAAGTTTGAGCAACAGACTGTAGATCACTGCAATGTCCAGTGATCTTATCACTTCACGCTGCACTGTAAATTGTTCGGCGCCGAATCCCTTACACGTAGGGGCTCGAATGAACCGAAGGGCACGTGCTGCAATGAGGCTTGATTTGGAAATAGCCGATAGAATCGATCATAGGAAGCTGACGAAAGCCTGGTGCTAATCTACGATTTAGGGGCTAAATTGAGTAAACGTCTTGTGAAGAAACGAGATGAAATGGCGAACAAACCTCCATCGTTTTCCTTTTTAAGCCGCTGCAATCCGTAGAGAATATAGGAATTCGAAACTGACAAGTCAATCACCAGAAATTTCTCAATCAGTAGACTGACCAGTATTTGGCCCGAAAGTACACAGAACTCCATCGAAACCCCAAAAAAGATCAGAGTCGGTTCAGTTTTCGACTAATTTTCGAGTCTATAGGTACGGATGAATTCTAATGAAATAACACTGTGAAAGAAAATTCAAATCGTTTTAAATGACGGCATCTCAAGCAATACCACCTCAGCCTGGAAAATCTAAAAAAAAAGAAAAGAAAAAAAGGGAAAAGATGGGAAAAGAGAGAAAATATAAAAAAACGACCGAGTCGAAACATCTTGGAAATCGGTGCTCATCAAAATCGGCAAGTGGAAAGATCTGCATATTTCTACGCGGGAAATTATCCAGCGAAAATCCTATCTGCACAATCAGATAAATTAACCAGAACATATTCATTTCTTTTGATTGACCGCCACTTGAGGGTGATATGATGTTGCAGTAAACCCAATAATGTGGAGTGATATGCAAAACACTTGCGTCAGCCGGGATTCGAACCAGATCTCACTCTTCCAGAGAGCGTATGCTAACCGTTGCACCACCGACGCGTAGCATACGCTTCCGGAAAGAATGAGATTTGGGTACGAATCCCGGCTGACGCAAGTGTCTTTGCACATCACTCTATCTTATTGGGTATAACCAGAAAATAAATAATAAGCCATATTTGATTGAGTAAATAAATATACTCGAGATTTCTTCCTTTTTTTTACGGTTTTTTTCGCAGTGCTATGACGTTTTAAAGAGCCCTAGGAGAACTGAGTGGTGAGCAAAAAACTGACCTCAGACGGGAGTTGAACCCGCGTTTCATGCCACCAGAGTTGCGTGCTACCACTACATCACCTAGGTCACCGCTTACACACCAATCATTCTTCAATACCTTTCTATCGTAGCTATCAGCCACCAACCTTTAACAGGTCTGGTCGGGTTTGAGATATCGCTTTATAAACTCGTTAAGCTGACAGCTATTGTGACACGTAATACTCAGAATTTCTAAAGTTTTTACTGCTTTGTTCCCAGTGTTGACGATGTTACAAACAGATCTACGAGAAAAAATGGTGGCTGATAGCTATCATAGACATATTGAGGACTGAGTGGTGGCGCAAATGTGTCTTGGCGTTGTAGTGGTGGCACGTGACCCCGCTACGAGTGAAACGCGGGTTCAACTCCCCGCTAAGGTCGCAATTTTGCTCACCACTCAATTCTCTTAGGTCCAAATAAATACAGGTAGGTAAATGAATACATTCTAAATTTATACTTCAAAACACATGTTATAAAAGAGCTAGTGAGTCTTGTCAAGAAGTTCTGACCCGAATCTCCTCTGTATCGCTCCCACTTAGCTTCTACGGCCTTTTACGACTTGTTGTTCCGGTCATTCCAGCTAGCTAATGCGAAAGAAAAACAAAATAAATACAATGAAAAGAAAAAGATCAAAAATTGATCTGAAAAAATAAAGAATAATCAATTAACTGAATTAAAACCTGATTTGCCGCCTCATCGCGACTGGGAGATATTCCTGGGCGTCAGACTGCGAAGTACAGCGGGGTCCAACCCCCAGCAGGGTCATCCAAGCTGAGCAGTTCGACTTTTCCGCCCCAGAAAGCTTCAAACTGCACTAGGAATGACAGTCGTCTTGGTAGCTACTACTCGCAAATTGGTAATCATCTCTCTCCGATCCATAAGGGCCGGCGACTGCTTTAATGTGGTGACGGCCTGAGGAAGACCCGGCTAGGCTCACCTCGGGGTTGGACATGTGAGGGAGCCCCGGCTAGACTTATCTCGGAACTCTAGGGAACGAAACACCTGAAACCAGCACAGTTTCTGTGTAGTAGGGCTCGTAATATCGCTGAAGAGCCGTCCAAGTGTATCAGAATAATTCCAAAAAAAGAATGTTTTAAGCCTAAACGAGATTGGTACGCCAGGGCCATACACCGGTGTTTCGGAGGTTTCGGCCTGCTGGGCTCAATGTGGGGCGGGGGTCACTGACGAGGAGGCCGAAACCTCCGAAACACCGGTGTATGGCCCTGGCGTACCAACCTCGTTTAAGCTAAGAACATTCTTTTTTTGGATAAGTAAAAGCTAGGAAGGTTCTCAGCGTTAATCATTCTCCGAAAGATGGGCTATTCATTCGACTTGATCGCGCATCATTGGAAAAGGTTTCAATGCATACCCGGCCATCACAATGACTCGCGATGGCTTATCGAAGTACCACGTCAGTCACTGCTATCTTCGCAGAAAGTCTGGTACCACTTTCCTCACCTCGGAGAGATGGAAGGCTTGATGAGCCTTGGGGCGGGATTGAACCATCGACCATGTGCGCGTCGTAGGCAGTACTAAACAATACAATGGATAAAAAGAAAAGCAGTCCTCTTCAATAGACCACTGACATGCATGGCTCAAAAAATAATGGCCAGGCATATTTAAAAAGAGAGTGTATTAGCAGAAAATAATAGAAACAAATGAAAGTTTCGAATAAACAATGTAGAAATAAACAAAATAAAAGGGATACAAAGACAAGATTCAAAGTAAAGTATACGCAACACTCTGAGGGATTAGACACGCAGAAGGCTGGGTCCATATCCCCCTAAGGGCCAAGGAGATTGAACGCAAATACGGCCTATACAATGCCTCGAGGTGCCCTACCGGTGTCTCCTGTCAGTGCTGCTTATGCTCCCAGACAAGTCTGTTACCAACTTACTGACCCCGGGGGAAGGGAAGGCTAGCCAAGACGTGAGCGCGGGATTGAACCATCGACCACGTGAGCGATGATAACCTCTAACCACTGCGCCTCAAGCGCTCTTAGGATATAATAAACGACGAAATAAATACAAATAAGTAGTAGGCGAAATTATCCAGTTGAAATGTACTTTTAAACTGAGGCTTACTCGGTGAAATAAATGGAAAATCCATATCAATAGGCTCTTGATGGAATCTATTTAGCTGTCTTTGCCATTTGATCTACGCTTGGCTTGGCTCCTTGAGACATGTTGTTTCGATCATTTTATAGAGTATCTCTTTTAAGAAAGGACTCTCCTAAAAAGAAGAGACGCAAAGAAAACCGATAAAGTCAGAGAAAAACCTCGTAAACGAGAAGAAATTGGATATAAAAAAAGAAGGAAAGGAAAAAAGAGAACGAAGGAAAAAGGAGGGAAAAAAGAAAAAGGAAAAGGAAAAGAAAAAAGTGGAGAAATAAAAGCAAACAAATGACTATGAACAGAACACCAGTGAGGAGGCAGTGAAAGAAGGACGTTGGCGTTCGCCCGTTTCAAATTCACTAATGAACGCGCGCAATGACAAGGAGCGCGGGAAACCGCGTTCAAACTTGTCATTCACGCGAAGCTCTTCTGTTAGTGACCTACGATCGCTGCAAGTTTTGGCTAACCTCTAACTTGAGCTGTTCAACATAGTTTTGCGAAAGCATTGAGCGACCACACTATTTTCGTTTGTAGTTGTAATGTAAGTGCGCCGTGGCCGAGTGGTTGTGATGCTGCTCGTGGCGCTCGTGGAGCCTAGGTTGACCCACCACCTCTCTCCGGCAGTCCACGACACGCCCTATGCAGCGCCACAACAAGGCTGTCCTTGAGATTCCAACGAGACTCGCTCAACCAGTACTCTACGGCGTTCAAGAAGAAGAATACGAACGAACTGAATGCTAGCTATGCTGTGATCCGTAGAGGTAAAAAGTACAGTGTGATGACGGATCAAATAAAGTGCTGAAAAGTTTTTCTGTAACGGGACAACTGACCAAATGGCTAGTGATGCTCGGCGTGGCTCCGCGCGGATTGAACCTCCATCACTCTCAGCACCGTCCGACAACCAATAACGAACACCCTACGGAACGCTCCAGCTTGGCTATCCTTGAGATCTCAAGGACAGTGTTCAATCAGTATTCTTCGACGTTCATGAGGTAAATGAAATCCTCAAGGAAACGAGGAGATGAATTGATTGCCTGCGGTACCGGAACCGTTACAATAAAAAAAAACTATACCTTTCTTTCGAGTGCTTTTTTAAGACCCGCTCAAATTTCAATAAATCCTTTCATTATTATTTGAGCCAACTTGTCATGTGGTCTGGTAAGGGCTCTTGTACAACCCGATACACGTGTTTTCGTCTTTACAGACTCGTCAGTCGGGCAGAACCCGTCATCTTTCGATATTTTTGGAGTCAGTTCACTCGGGAGCCCTGCTCCTTTACAGAGAGTTGTCGAAGACGAACGTTTTTACACTCTATGTCAAGCGAAATTTTCACCTAATCTATGGAATGTATAGGAATACCCGTATACATGAGATGTTCCTCTTTCTATCTGTGTAGACACACATGTTCTGCTCTGATAGATTTTTCGGACTTTTGACGTTTTATCGACATCTTGAAAGGTTCTCGTGTTCCAAAGCGCGTAAACGTTAGGATCTTCCGTGTTTGCCTTGAGAAGAAATGAACGCCAAAAAGCTCTCTGACGTCGAGCTTATCAATGAGTTCAAAAATCGCCATCATGATTTGTAGCGATGTTAAACAGTCGATAATTACCATGATTTTTTGTTAGTTAGTGTAATCGAGAAAGGAATCATAAATT
Source organism: Parelaphostrongylus tenuis (assembly GCA_019055375.1). Lineage (NCBI taxonomy): Eukaryota > Metazoa > Nematoda > Chromadorea > Rhabditida > Metastrongylidae > Parelaphostrongylus > Parelaphostrongylus tenuis. The sequence continues at coordinate 79,068 of JAHQIW010006261.1, forward strand.
TTCCCTAAACGGCTCAATAATATCTACAGGAGTGTCGCAAATTGGGGCACACCATCGCGTCCTATTAGACGAAATATGGCTTGTTTTCGTGTTGTGTTCGGATCCAAAATATCAGCACTGGCACAAAAATAGTCAGGGTTTTGAAAAGACTCATGTGATATTTCTTGAAAAATTTATTGTAGGCTCCATAAACTTATAATTTCACTGTGGTTTGATAAGGCGAACTTGTATTTGATTTGCAAAGCTCTAAAGTTATGAGCTGAACTATGGTTAAAAATGGTCAACATTTTCGTATCAGTGAGACTCCTGTAGTGATTAGGTTGTCTCATGAATGTTAAAAGCATGTGTTCATATCAGGACGTGTGGTAAGGAAGTTGAAGGAAGTGTATCACTTCATTTCACAAGTGTTCTTAATCCTCATGCGACAACGTTGATTTTCACCCAGCTCGCGGCGCGGTCGACACGCAAGAGGGCGCGTTGTTATCACAATGCCGTAACTTCTTAATAACAGTCAGACTCCTTGAGACCTAAAATTGACCTAATAAGTACCAATTTTTTCCTGGGCGCGCTCAACTACAAATCAAGCGCAGACGGTCCGATGATAGGTGATACGAAAACGGCCCACTCGGTACTCAGTGACTTAAGGAGTATTCAGTTGGGAAACATATAGCTAGGAAATCACACACTAATGCCAACTAGCACAGTCTTTCATGTTCAAACAATTGAAGGTCATATATGTGCACACAATCATTTATTAGTTTGCTAGAGAACAAAGGAATTTGAGATGTCATCTCAGGAAAACAAGCTTTCCACAACTCGATTATACATGGACACCTGCTACATCACTTTTCGCATGTATTTTGTATGCTTTCGCATATATATAACAACTGCTAACTATTTAAGCGATTATAGATATATTTAGAATAGAAATCTTTAGAGTATTGAGGCTAAGGATTTCTTGAAATCTCATGGCAAGTGCGGCATCTGCGAAATAAAAGATGCATTAAGGACATCATTCTGTTCTACTCTGGACAAACTTTTGCTTTTTCAATTCAGCTCACATAAATTTACGGCGACCCGAAACAGAAAAAGTAATTCTCGGATTGCAGAGAAATAAGATATCGCTTGGGCAAAATGAAAAAGCTGGAGTAAGGTCGGCAAACTCCTATACTTCTATAATATTTTCTACAATGGAGATGATAGTAAAAAAAAAACGATAGGGCCTGTCGGAGTGGCTCAATATGGTTTGAAAAATGTAGGTTCAACTGTAATTTGAATGGTACTCTCAGCACAATAACCAGAAGCGCACATAACAGACCAGCGCTATGAGAGTCGGGAACGATGGTGTATGGTCTAGTATAGCTGAACACGTCCGTTTTCTGGCTGTAGATGGCAATCTTTAGTGTTTCAGCTGCAAGCCATCTAATCAGAACTTATCCATCTGATAAACAGTTCATGCGCGTAAGACCGAAATCTGATATTTTACGTAACTATATATACTGATGGTTCGTTGTGACTTAATACACAAAAGATATTTGCACTGTTGTCAATAAATTCATCCACTTGAATTCTACCTTGTTGTCTCCATATGAACAATTCTTTGTAGCAATATTCCTGTGGAGAACATTTTTGGCATGTAAATACTCCAATTTTCAAGCTGTTAAAATTGTCGGAATACAATGGAAAGCAATGCCCTCGTTATTGTAATTCTTACGGGCAAAACCATTCTTTCTTCCCTTGGATTGTTTATTATTATGGAAGTATAAGTTTAATACGCCACAACTGTCCTGAAAAATTGTGAAAAGCATCGAAAATAAGATTTTGCGATATGATTTTAAGGTAGTGGATTTTCGTCAACTATGTACGCTGAATGAATGGACTACAAAGCAGCAGTGGTTTTTTCAGATGATCAGGAATTACAATGAACCCAATCAACTTCATAATTATCATACGATATTCTTACTCTGCACCAACTCTATAGAATTTGCTACATTCGGGTGGTGGAAGTTCCTCATCAGAAGCACTTTATGCATGAATTCCGTGATCAGTTGTTTTGTTAGAACTTCATGTTTGGCCTACAACAACGCTGATGTAGGATCCACAGGTTTGATTTTTCACAGCGAAAAAGTATACAGTAAATTGCGCACAAGTTTTACAACAACTGGAACCTTGGATCCACTTTTGAATCTCAATTTTCCCGCTTCTACTTCACCAAATGCACCTTCATCTATGATTAAACGCAGCAGACTGTGAACCTTTCCCTGCCTACATTTACAGAAATGAATTTTTCTTGAAAACAATTCCTTCATTGCCGTACATCTCATTGTACCAATAAAAGGTTGACATACAGCATATATGTCACTCAATGAGTCCAGCGATCGGCTGAGCGCCTTAGCTCATTATATTTTCCCAGTTCGCCTTGAAAAAGAGTGCGTACTTAGTTTTATGAAAATTCTACATTGCCTTGGAACACTAATCATGTTCAATAAACGATCGAATTACGTAGGATCATTTCAAGGAACTATGACATTCAATCTGTTGACACGGGAATATTTATTTATACAGACAGATCAAAATTCCACTTGTAAAATTTCGGAAATCCGCTTTTTTGGAGGTGCTCTTGAACAGTTTTGTTGTACCGTTCAGACAGCTTTCTATTTCGATAACGGTACTACCCTCAATCACTTGCATAGATTCAATGGCGTAGTACTGATCCAACTTCAATAACGTGTATAACTGTTCAATACTTCAGAGACCTTTCGTGCTTTTGATATCAAACTGTGCTGAATTTCGATGTTGTTCATTCAAAGCATAGCGTATCCCCAACACGGAAAATCCCTTATATATCTATTGCATTTTGTCAATGCAAAAGTAATCTCGGTCTCAGACAGTTAATTTTCAATCGTTATAACTCGGCTCACCATCTCTATCGATTAGAACATATTAACATACTTACTTTACTTATTCTTCAAATATAACATTTTTCAAAGTTTCTTTCAAAGATTGTATACCTTTGCTCACTTTCGTTCTTTCACGCTGCATTTTGATTTTTGAGTTCTAGCAATAAAGTTTTTTAGAATTTTTTTGAAGTTGCTGATGTCAGATTACCATGTTAATGATTTTGTTTTGGGCAATAGAGGCTTGACCAGCTTGATTGAGGTAACACAAGCGTGCTTAGTTTTATGTTTTCAGTCACCTACAAGTTCTCCTCAGTAACACTCTAAAAGCTTTATCACTGGCACTGATTCGGCATCATACATAAGAAATTCGACCATTTTCATTGTTAACTGCTTGAACCGACTATTAATTACCATATGACTATTGCTTGTTGACTAGTAATGCTAAGAGCGCTCATTTGGGTGGGCCAGCGCAATGGTTAGTGATAAGGGGTGTTAGGAAGCAAGATAATGAACAAGGTACTGGTTCGACCCCTTCTGGACATTCCTGCATTAAGAAAACTGAACGTCCAGAAATGCCTTAGCTTGGTTACCCAGAGGATTCAGGCGGCAAGAAGGATCGTCTCAATTAGCATTATAGGACATTCATGAAGAAAACGAATCCTCGAGCAGCATCCAATGTGACACGTAAAATTCTCGAAACCTGTACGGAGGATAAATGCGAAGAAGCGAACTGAACACAGAAGTCATGTACCGTACATCAGGGAATGTAACGAGGGTCATAAGAAATGTAAAAAATACCGTAGCATTCATAAAAATATGGTGCAATCGCCGATCCCGTGAGAAATTTCGTTGCTTTATGGCATCATAATGAAATTGATAGCAAGATTTCAATGAGAGGTGCATAAGGATCTTTCTTGTTGATCCAAAGACCCCATCATCAATATAAACTGAAACGCATTGTGCCTTTTCTTAGGTAGTGATGTTTTCTTTGTCAAAACTTTGTTTCCACAGAACTTCGGACTGTGAACGACTACGAGTATGTTACTCTCCACATCGGGATCAATATTTCTCCCTGTTTTTACGTTAACACTTCCTTCATCTAAAATTTGCATACGATGACAACCTACAAAAGTAGTGTATATTGATAGTATGCCAGTTTTCAAGGTACAATTAAGCTATCTCAAAAGGCGGCTACAATTCTGGTACGCCTCTTCTTTTATTGGTCAATTCTCGTGCATGATCTGATCATTCATCTCAATAAAGTAGGTGTTGAGATTGCCACGTTCACGGTCATCTTCTTCGTAAATCAGTAAATCTTGTGCGCGTAAAGAATAGCACGTGTCGCACGTTGTGATTATTGTTATATATCAATAACAAATGGATTGTCATGTCAGAATTCATTGAACTCGCCACATTGAAAACTTCATCGGAACGAAAAGCATGCGGTGACAAGCATTTTATTGTGATTACTTTCATGTCGAAGACGACGTGAGTATCATAGCCCCGATCGCTATTGCTGCACAAAGGCTGGCTAATGATAATAGCGAGAATACGATACACAGGACTTTGTAACATGGGTGCCCTCGTTTCCTGCAAACGATAAATCAAATTCTTTTAACTCCTACTGCTACATTTTATATAGGTTGTTAAGATATGAAGACCATTGAAGCCATAATGGAGAGAGTGTGCGGTTGACGTTGCTCAATATACAATCAAGTCAAATTAATGATTAGCTGAAGTACCTTACATTGTGGCTACCCATTATCCCCACTAGCTGTGACCTACATTTATGTTAAAAAGTAATATGAAATTAAATATCCGTGTGAAATCACTTGCTTGAAATGGGCTGTCTTCTTTTTCTTTCCTTTTTTCTTCTTTCCTCCTTTGTCTTTCTTCCCGCCTAAGGATGAAAGTTATTCATCATCCATGATACATCGGCAACCGCGTTTAGATTCCACCGAAAAAACTCTTACTTGTGCTAGTAGCAGCTTCACCACCTGTCGTTCCCCCCATTGTGCTACCGGCTCCAGTTCCATCAAGCTCCTTCTTCTCGTCCTTGTCGTCAGCTCCCTCCTGCTGAAACAACAAATATAGATCGTTTACACGAAAATATTCGGAAGACATTTGCAATCAGGTCACCAGAGTCGTTTTCTATCCAATTTTGTCGATTCCCTTTGCAAAATATCCAGATTGACAAATTCAAGTGCAATATAACTGCTAAACACTTACAGGTTGTTGTGACCCGCTTGCCGCACCCTGTTCCGACTTCTCGGCCATCACGGAACACCGCTCGATACTACTCCACTAGGTAAATAATAAGACCTACCGTGTTTCATTCCTTGATTTCTTTTTAGCAACACATTATCGTTATCTGTGCGTGCTATGAAAGTGATAAAACGTGGTTTCACCGGAGGATTTCATTCAAATAAACCTTGATACTGTTAGCACACGATGAGGACTGATAAATTGAATTTACTTTTGATGAGATACAAGAGATTGCATATGATCACAATGAAGATGTTTAACTGTCTCTGCGAATATCTGTCTCTCACTGAGGAATGAGTTTTTAGAAACTTTAAGACTACAACATCATTTTTAAGCACTTTAGTTGAGGTGTAAGACATATTTTTACTCGTGTGCGCTCAAAAACGATAACGACTTTAAGCTTCAAGCAGCTCATCATATGCAGCACTTGCTCCAACTACTTTTCTCGCTTTCGGATGAGGATAGCTCACTGCATTGTGTTCGCTCCAGCTGCTCGCTGGGAATTTCTGATCCTTGATCACTAACGTCACTGTGTACCTCGGTTTTCGTTTCCACTTGACCAATGTGGTATGCTCCCACAATTGCCCTCTCTACTGCCCGTTCGAAAATGCGAGCAATTCCGTTCTGCTCAAATAGAGACTAGATTTCTGGCCCGTACCTCAATTGAGGCATCACCAAGGTGGAAACAAAGACAGGTGTTCTCCGCCTTCTTCACTGCATTCTCTATACACTTGAAAAATCTCAAACCGCTCGCTTTATTCTGTTACGATCACAAATCTGGTAAGTTCTTTACATGAATACACGTACCTGTAGCAATCGAAAAAATTCATTTCTTGAAATGTAAATAGGGCATCAGTAAGATTCTATTGAACTTCGTCTTTTGAGGTTGAATCGATGTTGATTTCTTGGCAATGTCGAATTGTATTGGTCTTGACTTCAGCATAGATTCTGCCTTAAGTCATATGTGCAACGTTGTCAGAAAAGTGACGATCCCATGGTAGCCACTAGTCGGCCTAAAACTCTGCCAGAGTTCTTCATAGCTCTTTCAAAAGCTGCTATGAGTAGTTATGAAGTTATGGCTTGCAATAGTGGTAAAAATGGCTTCTCCAGTTACCAAAACGGTACTTTTTCCGTTATTCGCACCCTGTTCCCATCTTTCAGAAAAACATATCTTTTCTTTTTTATGTTTTAGTGATCATTCGATGGCTTTAATAGAAGAAATTCGAGAAACTCTCATTTGAAACTCTCGCAGAACAAAGCTTGCCTTATAGACTTTCACCAATCATTGGATGACTTAAATCTCGTCGATTCCAAAAAATCTTTTTGATATTCAACAAGGACATTTTGCTGTGCTACAACAACCAAGAGAACGTTGCGTTTTGTGCAGCCCAGCACTGACATCAGATCACGCTTACCAATATGTGGGTAGGGATTTCGCAACAAACCCACTAAACCTCCGCGCTTTTTCCGGTGGCAAAGTTGCGAATCCCATTTTTCTTTTGATTATTATAGCACACTAACGAGTCCTTTCCAAAAAACAAATACGTCATTGGAATCGGAGAGATTTAAGCTTTAGAACGATTACTAAGATTCTAAGGAAAATGGTCGGCGAGAGGTGTTTGAATGAGGAGCATAATTTGATTTACAATGTTACAACGTAGTGATATGCCATCCTGAAAACACACCATTCAACTTCTTCTAATTTAAGCTATCGAATAACTGCTCAGACTTTATAAATAGCCAAAAAATACGTTTTCTTTCAAAGGCTCGAAATAGGTTGAGGATAACGGAAAAGTACCACCAAAGTAACACTATTGAAATGATGCCATTCACGAGGCGAACATCATTTAGCTGCCATCCATATTTATTCACTCGCATGTCACCTCATTCCCAAAAATGATTGTAAGTAAAGTGGAGATATATCAGTTTGTCGGATTGCCGTCTTTCTATTAATATCGAAAATAAAATGTTGATGCGCCCATTAACAAGCTGTTGTTTAGCTCGCGACGGATCTTCAAGTAATAACCACACATCTATATTTGGAGGTGCTATAATCGTCTTTGTCTCAACAGAGTCAAAGGTCCTTTTTAAGCCAATGAAATTGGGGCAGGGTGATCACTCTTACTAACCTTATAAGAATACGGGTGATCTATGCTCAGACTAGCACTTCTCCGCATTCAACTCCCTTCACACTTCTGTGAGGCACGCCCACGTCGCTTCGCAATTAACCGGCCAAGGATGTTTTATTGAGAGTGATCCGTGCTCGATTTGTTAGATTTTCTTTAGTCAGTTTTCGGTTCAATGCATTCTCTCTTTTTTTTCTTCAATTTTCATAGTTACATAACGACTGTTATGACTTTAAAAGATAGACAGGGTACCTAAATTAAGTCAAATGATCCGTTTCTATATGCCCGATACCAGTGTCATAAACCATAACACAATACCAGTGCTAATAGCAATACGTCTATCATTTCTTCCCTCAGCTGTCATCTAGAGGTAGTCGAGTTCATTTCTCCGTAGAAATGACAGGATAGAGTGCTGTTAAAACGTCCCTCAGGCGCTCTCTGAATAAACAGAATTCTTTTTTTTTTCACCGCTAATAATGTAGAGTGGTGTGCACAGACATTTGGTCAGGTGGGATTCGATCACCGCAGCAGGCGGTCAAATAGAATGAATACTGATTGATCATCAATACCCAATATCCGTCAACATATATGGGCCCAATGTTGATAGCGACTACTCACGCCAAACCGTAGATTGTTGGCTGACCAATAACGCGTTGAAGCGTAGAAAGAGTGATGTCAAAAACGGGCGTCGGTAGTGCAACGGTTAGCACACGCCCCGGAAAGGGTGAAATGTGGGTTCGAATCCCACTATAGGCAAACGTTTTTGCACACTGCTCTGCATTATTGGGCATTATCTGACTATTATCGAATTGCAGAAAACTTTGCTGTCTTGCTATTTGGATTTTACTTCTCAAGCAATTGTTTTTCATGGCCTCGTTTCCAAAACCTTTATTATTGAGACCTGGACTTTTCAGAACAATGCTGATTATGTGATTGTACCGAATTCTATGATTGGTTTTGTTCAACCTCTCGAATACCACATCAAATGTTAGACTGATAATACATATCAGTTCAAATAAGCATAGTGAAATAGTAGTTCAAGGATGTTTTTGAAAATTTTGGTTACAAGGTATTAGCAAAAGAAAAGAGAACAAGCTGACTTGAACAGCCAAGATACGTTCATTGTAAGATACCACATATAAATACCAGGGAAAGGTTATGACGAAATGGTCTTACTTCTTCCTGCCAATTTTAACCAACTCGAGCAATTGCCGAACTTTGCCGCATAATCTGAAAGAGAGAATATTCAGCGATGTAGTCTATATCTGTCATGAAGCAGAAAAGATAAAGTTCTCAATGTTCAATAATTCTTGAGAGGTATGCCGTACATTTGACATCATTAATTAAGAACCGATAGAGATAACTGAATTATTATGTCTATACGGTGACTTACAGTGGCCTAGTCGAATAAGTGACGCAATCTATTGGAGTAGATGCTAAACTCGACCCTATGGAAGACTTGGTGAACACGGGGCACTGAAATGAACCACCCTCTGCATATTCAAGAGCATCTCTAACCATTGCGGGGCACGCGCTTCACTATGTTAAAGTAAGCAGACGAACTTGCGAGACTATTTCGGCATTTTCATAATCTAATTTTTTTTATATCAACTAAATCTCATAAGCCACCAACAGAATATCCATCTGTACCACTTCCGTGTTTGACTATCGACTATGACCCTGTCAATTATTTGGTTTTTTCATGTTATTCACGAGAAGATAAAAAATGACCCCTTTCGCTGGACAACAAAGTTTCATGAGAATTTCAGAATTCATCTAAAAATCTAAACCTCTGGCTAGCGCGCTATCTGCTCCTTTTTGAAAAGACCCTTTATAAAGTCTTAGCATTCAGGATAAAATTATGTTTCACGTCGGGCCGCACACACGAAAAGCATATGAACGTGTCGACGAAATCTTGTAGTATCAGAATTATACGTCTTATTTGGAGCTTTTTCCGAGGCGAAAAACAAATCCCTGATTAAATAACAAAAATTACATTCCACATTTGTAACGCGCCAGCACTACCGATCGGTCGTCGCACGAAATCCACGGCCATCATCTCCTCCCCTCTGCCTATGCCCAACTCATAATTTAGCCAAAAAAAACAATGTCCTCGTATGTGCAACTCAATCTTCCTTCACTGCTACACAACAGTGAAGATCCTTTTAGAAAATAAGCATAGCATTAGGAAACTTTTGCTTTCAAATGGTGACCGATAGTTCAGGAAGCAGGTCTGTCTTACAAGAAATATGCGTACATGGAACACAAATGTTTTCAGTATTCTGTAGCGTTACAAAAAAGATTTTCTAGAAAGGAGCATGTAGCACACCACCCAGACGTTTGAGCTTTTGACTGATTATTAACACTCTCATAAAAAATTCTTGTCCAGCGAAAGGAATTATTTTCTATATGTTCCCGGATAACACAAATGAATCACTTAATTTGCTGTTCAAGAAAGAAATGTGAACGGATTTTCTCACCGATTAACTTGGCCTTGGATGATCGAAAACTGCTTGCACTACCTCAAGTCATTAGCAATATCTTTTCAAGGCCACCGACTACAAAGACTCCATTAGAGTTAATTTATCGTGCACACAGAGGGCATTGTTAGCACTCTTGTATATTAATCTATGGGTCTATGTTCTACAAGTGGTTCTAGTGGATTAATGGCTATTACAAACTCTTTGAAAATGGAAGGACTTTAATCACTAACTTATCAAGCACACGAATTAGCAGTTACTCGAGACCGCCATCAACAGCAGATATCATTTTTAACAACGAGTAAGGACCATTTTTGCTAGGTTTAATTTCAGCTACGGCTTTACTTCAAATGCGACTTATTTGCATGTTACTTTTAATATATCGAGAGATTGAAGCAAATTTAGTGAAATGTTACAGCAACGTTAATGGGAAGGACGGTAGGTATTATTGTCATTGTCATTAATTAAGCAGTAATACACCATGATATCGCTCGTGGCGCAGTGATTAGGAGTGTTTTGCAACACATGCCCCGGTCCGTTGCGGTAATCCCACGTCCTAGTTTACCAAGCCTACCATCTCTCGGGTCTGCAAATTGATGCCGGACTTGTCTGGGAGGAAGGGATCACTGATTTGATTCTGGCAACATCGGTAGCTCACCGTAATCCATTTCATTAGCCGATTATGCACTCAGTCACCTCTACGAATATTTAGCAAAATCGAATATAACCTCGCATGGATTGATCAAAGTCGAGAGCTTTATCTTTCCATCCTCTGATGCATTGAATATAATTAGTGGGTGACTCTGATGTGTAGCTTTCTCTGTGAAAAAAATCTTATAAGATTCTCAGATGAACGTCTTCTGCCTTAGCCATGTAATCTGTGATCAGACAACAGGGAGAGTTGAATCACATGCCACATTTTGCAACGCATTCGATTAGTTCAGTGGGTTGTTTCAGGCACGTGTCATGGACAGCGTTGTTACAAAAACAACACATATCGTGGTTGTACGGTAGAGTTGTGCCGAAATTTTCCATTTTTTTATGATACTTAAAATACTCTCTTGCTCAACAATCTTCTCAAAATCTCTGTCAAATAGTATACAAACGTGTAAGAACGGAATCTGAAATAATCCCTTCATGGAATGTTCATAAGCCTAAGTATCTTGCAAAGGTCTAGTTCATCACTTAGGCAACATACTGCGCGGTGGTCAGGTTCTGACAGAATAGCGCTCTTGAATTTTAACGTTTTCGTTTAGGACTCGCTATCAACTAGTTCAAATACTTTTTGTTCTTTCAAAATGCTGAAAATACTCTACAAGTAAAGGCATTGCACGAGGAAATATTAGGAATACAAATATGACTCCGCCTTCAATTATTTTTTATTGTGATAATAGTAAAAGATGAAGATGTGCAAGTTCTTTTTCTCAAAATGCGTCAAAAACGCCATTCATCTATTTGCTTTTCGTATGCAAAATATTCTACCTTATAGTTTTTATAGGACTTTGAAGATGATGACTTTTGTAACCGAAAAAACGCCATTTGCGGGGAAACTTTATGTTCAATTTGAAAGAAAACCGCCGCCGACGGAAAGGAAGACTTTTTTCTGCATTGCATAATGAGCAGAGACGTACAGCGAATTTGTTTTGGCAATCCAAAGCGGAAACGATCATGGAACGACCCCAGAAAACTATCAAATCGGCTGTAAAATGGATCAGAAAGGCGCCGTCTATAGTGAGCTCTTAGAATCTGGTGAAACGGTTAATGCAGCATTTATCAGCGACAATTGGCCGAATTAAACCTTGGATTGCAAATGAAACCACCTGAATGGCCGTAAAACACAACGAAGTGATACGTGATGCGTGATAACGCTCGAGCTCATATTGCAAAATCCATCGACAACGGCATAAAAGGGCTAAGACTGGCAGGTTTTAGAAGGTTTTACTTTGTCCACTTTACCCTCCTACATTGCACCGTCAGGCAACCATTTTTACCAAATCCAATTAGAGATTAGCAAATTTTAAAAAATTTTGCCACATTTTACCAATCTTACTCTACAAATTTTTCTTCGATGGCTTCCACAAATTACCAAAAAATTAGAAACATGTCATCATTAGTGATCTAAATTATATCTAAATAGACATTAATGTAAAATTTGTTGTATTTATTGAATACTAAAACAGTAAGAAACCGCGAAGTCATATTTGTACACCTAATATGAGGAGAGAAAGTAAAGCTCTGGGAATAGGTAATCATGGTTCATTGATACGCATAGAAAAGGTGTTACAAATTTTTATTGAAGCTGATAAATCAAAAAAGAATGCTTTAAGCTCAAAAGGGGTTGATACGCCAGGGTCATACACCGGTGTTTCGGAGGTTCGTCCTCCTCGTCAGTGACCCCCGCCCCACATTCAGCCCTGCATTGAAGCAAGGAGGGAGGCGTATGTGGTGATGGAACAGTGTACAATGACACTGGTCCATCACCACCTCTCAGTCGATAGATTTTTGCTGTTAGATCAAAACTAATTCAAAAGATCGACTGTTTTTGGAACCCCGAAAAAAGAAACATTCAATTTAATTCCAAAAAGGAATGCTGATAAATCAATGTTGTCGCCTTTATCAAAACTACAATGAATCGAGTATCTGTAGCAATCGTTATCTCTCGCAACGTCTTCGTTGTTGTTGTTACAACAAGAAGAGCTGAGAAGAGCCATCACTGAGTTTTCATACCGTACAGGTTTTTCGTCGCTGGAATGTATCGGCCTCATCAAGTAATTCACAAAATGCAAAAAAAAAATGAAAGCCTTTTTATTTAACTACTTCTAGCGATGGTATGGACTTCCGGATATACCCTTTGGTGTAGAGTGATGTGCAAATGTTTGGCGTCAGGCGAAGCTCGAACCCATATCTTACTCTATCCGGAAGCGCGTGCTCTACACCGTTCCGCTAGTGATGCCCCATTCTGCACACCACTCTTTCTACGCTACAACGCATCTATCTGTCAGCCGCTGACCGTCAACGGCCTGGCCCGGGTACTCGGTATCGACACTGAATCCAGTCATGCCGACGGATATTGGGTATTGATGATCAAATAAAATTCTTTTTATTCACTTCTAGCGGTAGATTGCACATCACTCTACATAAAAAGGCTTGTTCGAAAGTCCTTAGCATTGCTAGAAGCGGTTAAATAAAAGAATTTTCTTTGATCATCAATACCCAATATCTTATAGCTTGAGGGGGTTCAGTGTCGATACCGATTACCTGGGCCAGACCGTTGACGGTTGGCGGCTGACAAATAGGTGCGTTGTAGCGTAGAAAAAATGGTGTGCGAAATGGACGTCAGTAATGCAACGGGTTAGAGCACGCGCTTTCGGATAGAGTGGGATATGGTTTCGAGTATCGCCTGACGCGGAAGCTTCGCGCATTACTTTACATCAAAGGGTATATCGAAAACAACGGAATAGTCGCTTTTCTATATGCCATATAATCATTTTTAAGCCACGCACGTCATGTGGTCTGTTATAAAAGGGCTGACTTATAGAGCCCGATGCACGTGTTTCAACTATGCAATCTCGTCAGTCGGGCAATTACCCTTTCTCGTCTTTTGCCAATCCTGTGTGGATGCTCTACTCCACCACGCCAAGAGTTATCGACGACGAACGTTCTACACTCTATGTCCAGTGAAATTATCACCAAAAACAGAGTGTTGTGCACTAGATTGCTCGTGGCTAGTGTATTCAATATATCGTCTCTTTCGTTGCGAGTGTTTTCTTGAGACCACAGCTCAAATTTCAATATGCCAAATAATCATTTTTGAGCCGCGCAAGTCATGTGGTCTGTTAAAAAAGCCGTGGTCTTGAGAAAAGAGATAAAACGAAAATTGCTTTTCTAGTCGAGAAATATTTTTTGGTAATGATAATCTTTTCTGCAACAGTCGCATTGATTCTGCCGGGCCAAATTAAAGTAATAAGAATATAATAATCAAGACGCTGAACTATTGCTGATATACCAAGTGTGTGTTCAAAATTACTCTAAAACGTTAGAAACGAATCATTGGGTTTAAAAGTCATTGAGATTTGTTCTCTGGTTAAGTTTCTCGTTATTGACCTGCCATTTGTCAATTAATGTCACAAATGTGCTAAGTTTCAGGACGTCATCAGCTGTCGTACATACCTCAATGAAACAAACTGTGCACACTCTGTGGATCCGTGTTGTTGTAATCGAAATCTCTGTAATGACGTCACCAGTAATATTGTAACATCGAAAAATGGTTTGTATTTATCGATTACACAATATCATCTAAAAAGGTGCTCCATATTTGACGGAACCATTTTGGTAATTACGACTATGAGCAATTGACTAGAAAACCATTGGGTGATGGTAGAAGGCCTTCTTATTCTTGTTAATTATGCAACTTCCTATGTCAAACAGAAATCTCAGTATGGTTTGACTTCTTAATCACTGAGCATGTGCCAACATCTTCTAGGACTAGATTCAATTAGGATTCCTCAAGTAATTCTTCCCAATGAGGTGATGAAAGAGCTTGTGGCCATTCTTGGTTACCGATTGTTTTCGAAACGGTAAGCTATGTAAAACCGAGATTTGGCGTGTGTCATACACATTCACTAATCAATATCCATATTTTACACAGGCATATTCTTATCAGTCACTACACATTCAGCAAAACTTACTGTTTCAATATTTGTACTTGCTCACATAAGCACGATAATCTTCAGATTCTGAATACTGGCCGCAAATCCTTGTAGTTTTCATGGCGTGCATAATTGTTGGTGCTTTTATAGTTTTCTACATAACGAGAAAGAAAGTGGAAAGAGATGGAGAAAAGAAGTCAAAACGGTAAACTGACAAAACGATAAATATGTCGATCAGTATAAAGTAAATCAGTAACTATTTATGTCAAAATTAATGTGTAAACGAGGGCAATCTCAAGTTTTCATTACTAATCAATTTCATTCTTAGCAGCAGGGTGCGATGACCTATAACCGCGGGGGTTCGAGGAGCAAAACATGAAGCCTAAGGTGGCTTATAACCCATGATTACCTCTTCCGGAGGCTCAATAAGATTTCCGCTGCACCACCCATTTCCTTGCTTTGCTTTTGTCTCGACCATTTTCCGAAGTTTCGGGGAGTGTTAGCAATCACTCGTCAACGGGATTGATCTGGAGTGCATAAGCCGACTCTAAACCCCAGCTAAGCCGATGTTGTGGTAGAAATGCCCCGAAATGGGCATAATGGTGTTTAATTCCATCATGCAAAAATATCAAGCTTCAAGTATCGTGCGTATCTCAGCGTTCTTATAGAGCTAATAAAGTGTTTGCCAAAGCACAACTGCTCCTTTCAGCTCAAGTTCTCCACAGAAAAACAGCAGCAGATCTGATCAGAAAAGCAGTTCGAGAGATAAGAATGATCATGGAAGCTCAGAGCACAGCTTGTCACCAGTGTGGGAGCATGATAACCTTATCGACCACGTGGATAGGACGAAGACTGAAGTTGAAGCGGTAATTTCATCGAGAACAAAGCGGCAACTCATACAGTGAGACTGGAACCTTATTTTATTATTCAGATATTCTTAGCACTATTTCCTCAAGAAGACTTTACTATTAGCTATGACAAGTATTGCTTTAGTGTTCGTGCCACTTTGTAGCGCACAAATCATCTTTCGGATTTGACTATTTTTTAAAGATAAGGACTATCCCGAAATTCCAGGCCTTCAGTCATGAAGTTATGACGTATTTTCTAGTAATTATTCAGTCCTCTATCGTTATAGTCTAACTACAAATTATTCAAGTAATTAAAGTACTTCAGAGTACAATTGTTCTATTTGCAACTTTGATAGTTGAATAACAGATTTTTTAAGTCACCTAAAGGACGGTCCGCCTGCACTTGAAAGCCACATGTCATTCGAAAAGTCTCCAAAGATCGTAAAAATCATCACCTACGGGACATCAGAACATATCACTTTATTAGAAGCACCACCATCGAGCCGTTAGTTTCATTTTGTTTCCAGACTACCTAGGAAGGAAAAAAAGCCAGTTAGAATTCATATGCCAATACATTTCCCTTAAACTTTTCGTGAATTCTCGATCAAAATGAAAAATAATTTTGCGACTTTTTTAGTGTATAGGCAATTTCTTAAGAATACTTTCGTTATATATGGAAATTGAGAAAAACTTATCTTGATTAGCTGACGCGAGGCTGGTAAACTAGTAACAATTCGCCTGACGTTTCGGCGACCCGTCTTCTCCAGAGCCTGGGCGTGTGTCATATTAGGTAGACTGATTTTCTAATTATGGCAAGATTTATGGAAGGTCGAATTTTTGAATTGTTGCGATATGTACTTTCGTTATATTTTCTCTTCCTTACAAGGGTGGTAGCAGCATAGCACGCATGGTGCAAAGGTCAAAGGCATTATGCGACACACACGTGGTCGATGGCTCGATTCTGTCCTCAAGGCTCATGCAGCTTTCCATCCTTCCAGGGTCGACGAATTGGTATCAGAGTCGGCTGGGATGATAGTAGTACTGACTTGATACATCGGTTTGCCATCGCCAATCACTGTGAAAGCCAGAGATGAATTTATTTACCTCGAGCGATGCCTGATAATAATGGTGCATCTCTCAGGAGAATTTAGAAAGAATTTTCGTATCTTGCTCTCAAAAATTTTATTGTCAGAAGCAAAGTCCATTTTGAAAATAAAAGAAGTTATATCAAATACGTAAATGCTGGCTTCGGTGGTCTTTTTGCCGGTTACTACAATGTATACTTGCCATTTCTCGAACGTCTTTCAGGCACATCGAAAAAGCCATTATTCGCTCAGGATAGTGCAGCCGATCTTCTGATTCAAATGATAGAAAACGGTCCTCGAGAATTCGATTTCGATCGAAACCAACTTATAGCGATCTTAAAGTTGGGTGCCCAAATTTTCATACGAGAGAGTTCGTTAATCGAGGTTAGTAAATCTTATTAGTGCTGCAAAACCAGAGGATGGTAAGTATACAGTTAAAGCTCAAGACAATCTATCGACATCCAATGTTTAGGTACCTCTACCGTGCACCATTTACGGCGATACCCATGGGCAGTACTCTGATCTCCTCCGTTGGTTCAACTTGAATGGCTGGCCAAACGTGACCCGGTGAGCAGCACTCCAGTCCGGATTGGACGATCATCATTCAGCCTAATTATTTTCCGACAACTGCCATCATTTTCAGTAGTGTATTCCTTGGAGACTTCGTAGATAGAGGTTCTCACGGAGTTGAGTTATTCGCCTTACTTACATGTCTGAAGGTAAATTATTGGGTGTTCCTTGACTTTATTAATCTACTCTATTCAAAGCGGTATTACTTGACTAAAATAGGTGCGTTTGCTCTCGATGTTTAGGTCTGCTTCCCAGAAAATATATTCATTATTCGCGGAAATCATGAAGAAGAGAGTTTGAATCAATTGTATTCGTTTGTTTCCGAGGTTCATTCAAAATTTGATGGTGCGTAACCCTTTTCAGACAATATCAGCTATTTGAAATTACATCACGGGATCAATAGAAAGTTACATCTGGGCACTTGTTCTAATTCTCTGAAGTGTTTTCTGTATAAAATTACAAACTTACGTATTTAATCTTTTCAAAATAAACTTTTTTGAATAATAAGTAAAATAACAGAGCGCATGTCGCGCAGTGGTTAGAGATGCTCTGCGTCGTACTCATAGTATATAGTTCGACTCGCGCTCATGGCTCATCAAGCCTTCCATCCCTCTGGTGTCGGTAAATTGCACTAAACATTTCTGGGAGGATAGCAGTACTAATGCAATGCATCAGTACGCCACCTCGAGCATTGCAAAGGCCAGAAATGCACACAATCACCTCAAACAGCTGAAAAAGACAGACAAGTTAATGGCGCATCCCTCAGGGATTTATCTACGCTGACAGCTTTATCCTTTGTCATCTAAATAGATTACAAACTTGTTTGGATGGGGTATTGTTAAATACTGGCGGTAATGCATAAAACGGTGGAACAAAACCTTCTTCAAATATTGAAACGAGAATTACAGGAACCTTCTCGGACGAAAATTTTATAACCAAATAATTAGAAATGCGCCCTCTCAAGCGAGACTAAATCGCTGCATGCGGCTCAGTTGGAAAGACGCGTGATTTCAAGCTATGCAAAACTTTCGCCCGTTTCGAAAATTCTTCAGATTTTCTTGAGATTTGGTACATAACTGCTTGTTCTATTCGTTCACTTGCTTTTTCGAGCAAAAAACGTCTTAGAAAACCATGCCTGACATCGGAATCACTGATCAAGCTATCAAATATGTATCAAAACTAAAACGCAATTCACTAACCGTGTCCGAGCAAAAAATCGTGATGAATTTAAAACGTAATCTTATTCTCAGCACTACAGCACATAGAATATGTGCTATAAAATTCAAATATCGCATTGAAATTATCGATATTCAAGCTACCAGTGATTACCAGAAGTCTCAGGAGGAAGCGAGAATATTCTGTCTTGAAAGGGTTAGAAACCTTTGAAATCGCATGCCTCGACTCACGTCTTAATAGTTTGTATATTAATTCACCAGATATTCTCCCATAGCCTTGTAAAGCCGAAAATTCTGCTAAAAGGACTTAATGCAACGCTTTCTAAGCAAATAAAATAGACATCTCGATCATTTTTTGAAAAGCAATAGTATGCTGGTTAGGGTACCAGAGGTGTACTGGATGTGACGAAGTTTAATAACTCTATAATTCTAAATTTCACAGCATTAGTTGTCCCACTCTAGAACTTGATCACGTCAAAATCGTTCCCCTTGAATTTTTTGGTGCTAAGTGCAGAACCTTCTTGATAGGTTTTGTATTGTTTCTAATAAATAGCACTTCGTCACAAAATTATGAAGCATTCAGTTAAACATCACGCTGGAAAAACGAAACCAATGTATGAGCACTTCAAGAAGGTGTTCATGAATTTACCACTAGCTTGCCTGATTGGTAAAGATATTCTCGCTATGCACGGTGGAATCAGTCCAAAACTCAAAACGCTACAGGTGTGGACTAGGTTCGAAACTTCAATAATGACAGCTTTATGGGAGAATAATTGTTTCTTCAGGATATTCGAGATATCCGTCGTCCCATCGACGAATTTACCAAGGGAACTTTAGCATGTGACCTTGTCTGGTCTGATCCTGATACTCTAGACAAAGTGATTGAGTTCGAACCGAATTTTGAAAGGTAGGCAGTGAAAAGCGTGTCGGAGTTTATTTGTAGCTATACAGTAATGTTTCAGAGAGGCTACAGTAGGCATTGGTCAATTGTTTTCGCAGTCTGCCGTGAAAGATGCGTGCACACGATTAGGAGTGAAGATGATTGTGCGTGGTCATCAGGCTAGTGCCTCGTTAGTATTGAACAAAAAGGCTATGGTTTGAGATCTTTCGGGAAAAGGCGTAAACTGATTGAAAATACTAATTTGTCGACTAAATTGTGTCCAATTTCAAGTCCTTTCCACTAGCTTACATTCGAGTGATCTACAAAACCTCTTCATGAGCATTCACTACAGTCAACGAGAATGTTTGAGCTACTTCAAGTATCAAGTACATGACTGTCGACTTTCGCGCTTTTGAGTAAACAATCATTAAAATTCATATACGAACCATTATTGGAGTAAATGTTTGCTTGAAAAAGGACATTTGAAGCGGCACTAATTGAAATGTAATTCGCTATTTATATCAGCAGTGCAAGTTCATACTCTCGAACTTACTGGCTGTCGGTGAAGATTTTTACGACTAAAGTTAACACATCAGTAACAGAAAGCATAGGGGTCAAAAAACCCCTAAAATTGAAATTTCATTCAGTTTGGTATGGGTATGAACTGCTATAGGGGTTCATCGTCGCAATCAAGCGTCCTTGAAAGTCATGATCAAGAGGGCTTCAAAGGCGCCAACGGCATCCCAAACCAGGCCTGCATTGATTGTGTATAATAGTTTTTTTGACTCAGCCGAATCGTATGGATGTATAGTTTCTTGTGTTGTTAACAGTTGGCCTCATATTGAGCGATCCTCTTTACAAGTGGCATTTTCACTGTAATCAGCGAATTTTTGGAGATTTATAAATGTAGTAACCTCTCAAATGCGCGTGGTCATATCATAATTTTCGCGTATCTTAGTTATACTTTGAGACTCGAAATTTTATATTATGCGAATCCAGCACTGTTCGTCTTCACTTTTTAGAAAGCATTGGGGTTAGTAAGTTCAGCTACTGCCTTAGAGCAGTAGGTCCTCTATTTTGCACATTAATTATTGTTGAATGCGTCGACCATCCTTCGAATCCTAGTTAGCAGTGCTAGAACGTTCTCAAATCGTCGGCAGAGGCAGGATTTTTTGTAAGCTGAGGAAGTCAGTTGAGTCCCAAGTAAACTGGGCTTGGTATCGGAACAAAGCAGAGGCTTGCCCCTACTGAGCCTCACCATTACTACTGCACTACGTACACCTATTCTTGTGAGAATAGAAAGTTTATAATAAAGAAATAGTTTAAGATTGCTGACTAAAAGATTTCACAAAACGTCTGGACCAGATAAACCTTCTGTCTTCCAGGAGCGACTATCTGTTAACTTCGGCATAGTTGGAATATACCACTATTTTGTTCTGTTGAACAGTCTCGAGGTGTTAATAATAGTATTTGTTGAATATAATGCAGTGTAGTAATGCAGCACAAACAAAACAATAAAAGCACAGTGGCTAACGTTTCAGCGAGGCTCGCCTTCTTCAGAACTTGGGAAGGTCATAGTGATACGCAATCAATCTACTCACTCGAAAACCTCTACCCCCTCAGCAGAAAACGTAAGAATTGGATTTTCGATCGCATGGTAAAAAGCTTCTTTTCAAAACACTCACCATTGAGATGTTTTAAGTCTTTCGACTATTCATTGAAGAGCAGCCGCTTAGAAAAGGCTTCTGGATAAATAGTAAAGGCCCAGAAATGAACCGCAAAGAGGAGTGCCTCGTAATAACGCGTGACCTCGCACCAAACCTCAGACTAATCTTCCCTACCTGAGTTAGCACAGCCTCACTTATACACAAAGTCTAAGCGGCTGGTCTTCAATGAATATTGAAAGAACAAAATATGTGAGCGACGAATGTGTTAGATTAAAACTCTTTCCTGTGCGATCCAAAACTCGTTTGCTACGTTTTCTGCTGAGGTTATGAAGGTGTTTGACTGAGTGGATTGCTGATCAATTTGACTTTTCGAGGCTCTGAGGAAGGCGAGCTTCTCCGAAACGTTAGCCACTGTGCTAGTATTGTAGCGTTTGTGCTGCATTGCTGCACCGTAAACATTGTACTGCATCACTGGTATACAACAAATAGTGTTATCAACACCTCGGAACTGCTCAACGAAAGAAGCTAGTAGTTTATTTCCGTCTTCTATTTTTGTTTTTTTCTGAAACAATGTTCAAAGCGTAACCAATAAGACGCTATTCAAAGCAGCTGGAGGATTAGAGAAAAATCAATTGCTTTGTCATATCATGATACTTGACAAATACACGAGCTCCTTGCATGCCACTACTTTAGGCACCACTGCATGGGTATGCCAGTTGGGCGAACGGTCTTCTCATAACGCTGTTTTCTGCGCCTGCCTACAAAGGCAGTCAGAAGAGACCGTCAACCTGGGTGCATGCATTGAAGCTCGTGTCACTGGGGATCTGATTGTTAAGCAGGTCAGTTTTCTGTGCTCATTATGTATGTATAAGTATTTATTTATATTTCCTCACAGTTCATAAATTTCCTGACATTCAGTTAAAAGCCAAGGACGTGGTTCGCAAGAAACGTGCCGATGACGCCTACATTCGACAGATGGCCCACGCAAAGTTGATGAGCAGTGGTTCTCGAGGAGCTTGTGCTGACATTTTGGGAGTAACGCAAGCAAACAATGTTATAATGGAGCGTCTTCAAATCTGCAAATATTAAGCAACTCATGTTGAAAATAATAAATTTAAGCACTTATTTCTGTCGTTCTCACACGAAAATTGATCTTAAGCCAAAGGATGATGAACTTAGCACTTTGTAAAAGCTACTCTTTTTTCATAAGAAAGGAGATTAGAAAATCTACGGCTTGCTCCAGTAAAATCAAGCATGGATGCTCATAACGCATGGTAACTTTATTATCACCAAAAAGTATGTGCACTTGTTCTTATTGCTTGTAGACTGTTTTGTCAACTCTCTTTTCACTCGTTCTCATGGAGATTGTAGATAGCAGGAAGTGAAAAATCTGTTGATTAGTTTCAATTCTCATTGAGGCAGTGAGTAGCACTTTGCACGTCAAGCGAAATCTCTCCAATCGTTTGATTATAATAGACTGATGCTAAAATACAAAACTTGACAATTCACAGTCGCCTTTTCTCCAGAAATTCATCACAGTCGACCTCACTCTACATATGTGTCATTTTGAGTAGTTGTACTCGATTAAAGTGAACCGTACTCGTCGTAAATTGATAACAATTCAGTCTGACCCGACAGTCTCTCTGCCCAAAAGCCCGCATATTGTATTTTTCGCCTCAGAATCAAATTTCGTCATGCACTTTATTATTAGGGCAGAATTTATCGTTTTCTGCGCTTCCTGTAACTTCCTCCGTATCCCAAGTTCACCTGATTCACTGTCGATCTAATCATCGAGTGACTCGAGCTAGAGCCAGTGAAACTCCCATTCTTCCCTATGGCGTGCAAGAGTTGCTCAAAGCATCATATCTTCCCTCTCGTCTTTTGTAAACAAATCGGGCTATCGAGTTGGTGACTTTTCTATAGTGAGTGTGGCATCCACAGGAATCCAGTCGATAATGGCTGCGGCCAATGGCAGTCGCTAGAAAGGCATCGCTGGCCGATCCACCTTATTTAGATAACCTCAAGGGTGTAACGGCTTTGTTTTTCGATCGTAGACGTAGCTCACTAATTCGGATCACTTCTTTCGTTTGGGGAAAATGCGATATTCCTAGCATCGACCATCGACTGCGCGTTCAATGAAATTAAGTGATTTTCCATCCTATTTACGTTTCGACCGGATTACTGCTGCATACGTTAAGGCAGGGATAATCGTGAGTCGAAAAGGTGAGCACGCAGTCGGATGTTCTTCGTCTTCCTCACTACCTTCTTAGTGCTCTTAAACGTTTCTCAAGCCTCTTGCTTCCTTTGGCTCAACTCCCGAAGTAGATCGTTTATCGTGATGACTTCACGACCTACATAGGTGTAACTGATGCATCCGGATATATTTATAACGATGAATGTTAATGGAGCATCTGAAGCCGATCCGCTCTTTATGAACATCGTCTTCGTTGTATCTAGTCAGAGACTAACCTTTTCCACAGCCGCTATCGAAAACGACGAAATTTTATCCATCTTGACTGATGTTTCGTGCTATAAGCACGATGCCATCAGCGGTCGATTTTCGCCCATAATTTCCTATTCAAATAATGTTAGCATGACGTTTTGGAGGGCTGAAGTGTATAGCTCTGGAAGGTTTGTGCGCCTTGTCTAATCTTTTTTTGCGTCGATAGTGCTATCGTCATAAGATGGTAATATTTTTGTTGATAAATCTTTATGGAGCTCACGAAAAAGCCTTGTGTACTGAGCATGGATGCTCTGGTTGCCTAAAAATTCTATAACTGCTCATATTCTATAAAAAGCCTGGATCAAAGTGTCACAGAGCGGTCTCTGTTTTTCGTGAGACTTCAGTGAGTTTCGCTATCGTTATCGTTTATAGTATCAAATCCCTTCGAAACCTTACTTCTTCTCATGGCTGTTCTTCATTCGGTGTTCTGTCAACCTGTCAGGGTAGCTCGAGTGAGAGTTTGTAGACGACAGAGAGCATATAGGTTTGGCTATAATTGCCGATTTCGTGAAGATCTCCATTCTGAACAACAATACGATTCTGCTGGTTCTTAACTAAATAGAATTCTAGCAATCTGACAGGCAACGAGTAAAAAGCACAGTCAGTGTGTTGGTGAGAACAGAATATGGATACTTCGGGTTTTGCCGTGGGTCTCTTCCATTGCTTTTGTGCAGTCATCTTGGTCCTGCAATTGTTCAATTCTCAGTGGACTTTGCGATTTCCTCTTAACAACTTCTTCAGCTTTGGCCATATTTGCTGCTCCTTTTTTTCTGATAGTTTCTTTAATCGTTTCTAGTAGTGTTTTGCAAATCCGAACAGTTTTCAATTGTTTTCAGCCAACGCGAATCCATCTTTTTTACTTTAATACCCACATATATTTACACACATATATTGAAGAACCTTCATACTAATTGTTACCAAAAAGTCCACTGTGAAGCGTTGTGGTAGGTGGTCGAACCAACTATTTTCTTCTCGATGTCCGGATCACTAACCACTTAGCACTAATGACCACTCTCTGCAACAAGGTGGGGTTCTAGCATCGTGATCCTGTCGTACTCAAAGAGTTAAAATTTTATTTTTTGGTGAGCTATTATCTGTACAACTGGTTGAAATGAAGTACTTGGGAGAACTGGCCATCTTGAGATTCCAGGAAGAATCGACTTAGCTGACATTCAACGACATTCGTAAAGAAAATTAGAAATCTTCAAGCAGCAAGGCGCACACGACAAACTCGAAATATATAGTTTAATGAGAGATTAGTCTAACCTAAAACGTACCTAATGAGAATGCTATGTGATTGTGCAAAAAATGAATTAACGAAGTATCTGTTTAAAATAGTTTTCAGCCATTCGAAGCACAATGCAGTGTATGAAAAGCCGACTTCCACTGAATCGGGAAAGAATAATCAAAACTTCATTGAATTATAAAACTATGACGACGTTGGTTTAAAGGATAAAAAGGGTAGAACTCTTGGCGTTAATCAGTCCCTGAGGGATGCGCCATGCGTTCGTCTTCAATATGTAACTTCATTTGAGGTGATTGAATGCATGTCTGGCTTTTACAATGACTCTCGGTGGCCTCCCGCTGTATCGAGTCAGTGCTGTTTTCCCAGACACGTGTGGGACCAGTTTGTTACCGAGTTACCGATCCCGAAGAGCTAGATGGCTTGGCGAGCCACGAGCGCTGAGGTCGAACCATCGACCTTGTCTACAACGCACAGCACCTCTAACCACTGCGCCACCTACGCTCTTAACATTGGAATAAAAAGATTTATTCGCCTAATGTGCCGGCGTCATTAACTTCTTCAGCAGTACTATGTACCGTCAATGAGATGGCGCGTTCAACCAAATACATTGTTTCCAGAACTGCAGATCATCTTTCTTTGAGGGCACATGAGCGGAGATTGTGGCCGAGTGGTTAACGATGCACTCCATTAAATTACGGCGCTGTACGAACCCCCTCATCTCTTTTGCAGTCAATCTCTGCGATGTTGCAAGGGATTTGTCTAATCAGCATTATACTTCATTCATGAGGACGATTAAATCCCTAGGCAGCAGTCGGAACAAAGTGCGATATGTTCGAAGTTCTCTATGGGGGTGTATGCGTGAAAACGAATCATGTGCAAAAGTGCTGGGATCCGCACACTAAAATGTATTGACAAGTAATGTAAATAATGAATATGAAAATTAATTAGAAGCAATAGATCAATATCCGTCTTGTATAAAGGCGCTTTCCCCTTCTGTTTTTCATTTGAGCGGTATTCCATTTTTTTGGATTCGACTTGCTGCAACAGTAAACAATTACATCGCCAAGAAGGTTGACCACTTGTGGACCATCAAATCGAATCAATTCAGATCTGAGGAAGATGAAAAAGTTGATAGGTTAGTTGAAGGAAAACTTAGGAAACTATCGTTATACTGGCTCGGTAATATACAAGACCAATCGCCTTTGTTAGAAGAGCAACTTAATGATTGGAACTGAGCAGAAGTCTCTGCGGAGTAAAGCAAAACATGGGCACCATTTACGGAAAGCTGGTTAACATATGCTCACGACGCCTTAATTACATCCTCTGCTTAGGTTTGGATGATTACTCAGTGGTGTCAAACTCGAAATGTCAAATTTTTTGCAGTGCAACCCTAAAAGTTTGATGATGTTCCTGGCTCATTCTACTCACCAGCTCTCATTTGCGCTCACGCTTCTTTGCCATAGAGTATCAATACTCGAATTCACTTGAATCATACCAAAACGGTGATCAAATTATTTCCACATCACTTAGTGAAAATCACTTTTATTTCGTTAGGGCAACTTGTTGAAGATTGGTGGGTTACTCCTAATGATCCGGCTAAAAGGAATTTAATGTCAGTTTAGAAATTGTACAGATTGAGTGAACTGCGATGGCATGCATTGAGCATAATACATTTAATTGAATGACAAGGATTCTATCGAATCCGGGCCAACAAATCATATCTCTCACTTAATGTTCGTTAATGTATCGTTTGTGTTTGGATATGCTTTGGTTATTTTGGCAATACAAATTTCATCTTCCATCTATCAAAGGACCCATTCGTAAACGTATTTGAGATTGAAAGGATGCTGTAAAGAAATTGTATATATTGTTAGGGCGATGGAGCAAAGTCTTCTTCATAAATTCATGTAGTTTTCAACCTCCAAAATACTATAATGATTGCTCTTTCCGAGAAATCCCCCGTAGACGTTACGTAGGGAAATAGATTTCGAAAAAAAAAAACTCGCAATTGACATTCACACTTTGAACAGGACATTTGAAGCAGTCAAAACAATATCGAACAAAATCCACTCGATGCAACAACTCAATATACTGAGTTCATTTCACGTCCTTACTTGAAAGTATGACATGTTCCAGCTCCTGCCACCATATTGCAAGAGGTACACAACTCAGAAATGAGCAAGCTTCGCCGACAAAATGTGCGTGAACCTGGCGAAAATTACAAGAGAAGATCAAGTCCTCAAAAGGTAATGCGAAATCTACTGAATAGAAGAAAGTTTAGGAAAAAAACTGGCTCGAGACAGCCTTATTAGTGGGATTTTTGAGAGTGTATACTTTGGAGAGAGTACGAATGGTTTATCTTCCACTGTACACAGTTTTTCGCTGTATAAAACATAAAGTTCCATTTCGGTGACAAATTTAATGCTTAATAGTCCCATCAGAAGCGTTTGATATTTGTCCTGCTTTTCCTCTTCTGTGGTAGATGAATTATATGTAGTTCAAAATGTCTTGCACGTTAGTGGCTCTCTAGTTCTGTAGAAAAATGACTTTGTCTTGTTTAAACCAAGACGAATAAATCTGGGAAATTCGAACAAGGATATCAGCCAAGCTCATCAAAAAAGAGAGTGCAACCGGTTAGTGTCGTCCTTCGCAATTCATTTTGATGATTATTTGTCACCTTTCTATTACAAATTGTTTGGACATTAGTGGTTGAAAGTTGATTTGGACTCACAGTAAATATCTTACAACAAAAACCTCTCCAATCATAGCAAAGTTCATCAGGTTCCATACAATAATTTAGTCCTCAGGCGTCCTACGCTTATTTTGAAAACAGATTTGATATCAGATAATTTATCAGAAAGTTTAGGGTTGAAAGGTGACTCAAATAGTCTTACTGGTTGACCAAAGGTAAATCAGGATGATATAGTGAGGGCAGAAAGAGGCATCTCATTTCTCCAGCTCTTACAATATTACTTTTACAACGTAAATTAGAAATGGCCGTTTATTATGAAGCAATCTGTCAAATTCTCCGCAGAACTTCTGTACTGCAAAAATTCCATGCGAACTCAAGGACATAATCCTGTAATTCGTATACTTGCAAGCCAGACCATAGTTATTCTCAGTTTTTCTCTTTGCACGTTTTTCTGTTTCAAATTGCCGTTATCAGCTGTTCACCGTCTGCTATAGCTGGCTACCCTTACCCTACTTATCGTCAACACTCTCAACTCCATTACAAGTCATTCGCAACTTAGTAAGGCAAAAGTCTATCTATCCAGCCATATGCGACTGAAATCGCTAATGGCCTCAGTAATTGAACTAAGCAATTTTTTTTTTGCAGAAAGCCACGAAGTTTTTGTTCGCTGCTTTTATTTTAGTGGCTTTACTTGTACGTAAATTGTATGGTGACAAAAACATGGTGAAATCTTTAAAGTGGTTCTTATTATGACACAGTGCTAAAGATAATATCAAAGACACGAATGGCGCCGGAAGCTCAAGGAAATGATTCTCAGAGCGAAAAAATGATATCGCTCTCCTTAGGACCAAGACAAATCTCAGTCTGGTTGGTTCCTTCGTTCGTTGGCTGGTCCAGATAATCAGCATCAAACCTTTCCAGGATATTAGCGCAAAAACAGGTTAAGAGGCTCTCAAATGTCCACCTCCAATTAACTGACGCTTGATTCGGAACTCTGAGCGTAATAGCATGAATTTGTCATATTTTGGCCTTCTCAAAGGAGCGTGCCGTTGAAGAGCAATTTTTTTGTATAATGTAATCAGTATATGTTCCTGTGGATACTGGGAAAGTGAGCCCACTAGGATTCTTACGACACTCGCTCTAATTTTAATTTTCTGAGAGAGGGAAGAAAAATATTAAAAGTCTGACGAAGGCTGCCTACAAGAGGTACTACTTACTAGTGCCTGTACACTGTAGCATTACACTGTTCAGAGTGCATTAATCTGTTCTAACAGCTCTATTGTTCTGTCTGTCTACCTGTTCTAACTGTTCATCAAGTTCTATTTCGTGTTGTGCCATTGTTAAAGCAAATGTTTAAGAGATGTAAAAGCTAATGAGTGGAATTAAAGTGGTTTTTACAGAGGAGAACAAAAAGGAAGCACACCAAAAGCAATATAGAAAAAGGTAACTATTTACACTATAGCAATAAAATGCAGCATTTATTAGACTACCATTTATAGCTAATCAGTCATTAACCCATCTGAAGCGAAGTAATAGCTGATCCTAATTGGGTCAGCATTTGGTGAAGTTCTCTGTTTTGAGCAACAAAATTTACAATAAAAATTTGAATTTTGTTGCCTTCTCATCACACGCTATGCCGAAAAGGAATCGCCTTCAATTAAAATCAGCAACCAGTGAACTGCGTGTCAAAAATGATGCCAATTCAGTATGAGGCGCCAGGTTAAGGATGTTAATTATTCACTGGCAGCACACTTCGATGTCGCTCTTTCCGATTGCGCTGACTCGGGTGCATTAGGAATAGTAGATGTTGTCCATAAGCGTTCAAAGCATTTATGCATTTTAATAACTTCATTAGGAGAATTACAAGCAAAGCAGTTTTGGTTGACTGTATTGCACTTTGACGTTAAACGTACAGGCTTTCCTCTTTGTTAGAAATTGATATAAGTGTTCTCAAATATTCAGTTTTTTTTTCACGTCTTGATTGTAGTAAATGGCTTTGCACCCAGGTTTAAACCCTCCCAAGGATGATAATGAAGGAAAAAGTAACAAGACTGATTCTACCCGAACAGGCTCTTCCATGGTATAATTACAAACATAAGTCGTACAACTCATAGGTCTTATGACTTGAATTTCCTTTTTAGGAGTCATCGTCGATGGGGCTATTCGACAGGACACAATGGGAGAGAACAAGATTTTCAAGTGAGCTAGCTGCCGATGAAGGAAGTCTAGTCGAAATCATCAAACAGCGTAAGGACGTTCCAAACTTATTCATATAAGAAATGATCAACTTTGGTAAAGTGTAATCTTCTTCATCATTATAGCAGAATCTGAGGAATCGGTTAGACGACGGATAGGGTTGCTGTGCGAGTCAAAACAACGTATGATGATTAGAGGTGAATACCTCAAAGAGAAACCAAAATTTACCATAACACTCTTGTGCATTGAAATAGTAAGTGTCCCATAAATAATAACTACGTGCAATTTCTAGCTGTTCTTGAGTTTCAACTACAAGCGGAATCGTTATTACGTACATCCTGTCCTAGTTTATACCATAAAGGAGCCGGGGGAAATTATGATGGTTTACAATCAACTCATCGCATGCTAGAGCTGTGAATTTGGTTCCGCTTGCTTGAGAAATTTGAAAAAACTTATATTATACCTTTATTTTGAGTGCTTTATTAAGACCACGCCCAAATTTCAATAGATCCTTTCACTATTATTCAAGCCAACTTGTCATGTGGTCTGGTAAAGGCTCTTGTAGAGCCCAATACACGTGTTTCGTCTTTACAGACTGGTCAGTCGGGAGAACCCGTCGTCTTTCGATATTTTTATAGTCAGTTCTCTCGGGAGCTCTGCTCTCTTACAGAGAGTCATCGAAGACGAACGTTTTACACTCTATGTCAAGCGAAATTTTTACCTAACCATGAGCTTTTGTGCACTCGATTACTCTTTGGCTTTACCTATTAAGGATCTATTGAAATTTGAGCGTGATCGTAATAAAGCATTCGAAGTAAAGGTATAATATGATAAAAATACCAGCCAACGAGCACTGGGGTGCAAAAACACTGTGTTAGGTGAAAATTTCGCTTGACATAGAGTGTAAAACGTTCGTCTTCGATGACTCTCTGTAAGGGAGTAGAGCTCCCGAGAGAACTGACTATAAAATTTCGAAAGACGACGGGTTCTGCCCGACTGACGAGTCTGTAAAGACGAACACGTGTATCGGGCTGTACAAGAGCCCTTAGCAGACCACATGACAAGTTGGCTCATATAATAATGAAAGGGTCTATTGAAAAACTTATAGTTAGAAGCCATTACGCATAGCCGATGAATATCATGTTCATTCACATTGCGAAGTCGTGATCTCGATCTTCTGTTAGCTCAGGATTCCAGATAATCAGGCCCAACTTATGTGAGACAAATTACTTCCAGGATGATCCTGATCAAGAAGACGCTATGAAAAGGCAAACTTTTCTCTTTAGCTTTGTATTAGGTTGAGGAAATAGTTCCATAGCACACACTGAAAATTCAAGGCCTGTATATAATGAATTGAATTGAAGACAACAATGATTATTCTTTCAAAAATAAGGACCATCATTGTCCACGATCTTCTGTCAACAATCTACAAACTTCCGGATCTGCTCGAAACACCATTCCTCGGGCTTTGGATCAAAAAATTCCTGACCTGTTCATCTTGGTCAAATGTCTCGAATCGCCGTCGGCGCAGGGAATTTTCTTTTGAGGGGAAATCGGACCACAATCGGTTGGCGCAACATCTGGACTGTAGGTTGGTGCCGCAAGACCTTGACTTCCGCCAATTCATTGTTGAGCCTTCTACCTTAGAGCGTGACCTCGCGTCATACTTAAGGCTAATTTTTCTGACCTGGGCTAAGCATCCAGCTGTCTTACCCATAGTGTGTGCGGTTTGTCTCAATTGACTATTTGGGGGACGTAACAAGAATAAGACACTGTGTGTTTCAAATGGAAACGGTTTAGCAGAAATCAAAATTTGTCTACCACATTTGCATGCTGAACTTCTGGACTATTTGATTGAGCAGACTGCGAGACAATTTGACCTTTTCAAATTCTAAGAAGACAATATTTCCGAATTGTCAGTCATAACTCACTATACTGAAATATATTCTGCATTGAATAGTGTTCAATGCAAAGCTTCACAAGTCCAGATGTACGCTGTGGATATTGTATTATTCGCATAGGTTCAGGCAGCCCAAAAATGGGCTTGTTACCCTAGTTTCAATGAGAAAAGCATGAGTTGATCTTCCAGCTGTGAAAGTAGTTGGGAGGCCGTATTTTTTGATGAGTTATGTAGGCGAGCGTTTTCTTAACAAATTTATTAGCAGACATCGTCGTGGAAGATACTTGCTCATATTAGTTTCACATGCGGGCAGAACTCACTGATCGGTACTGGCACACGTCAAAATGAATATAGGTTTCATTGGTAGCCACTCTAGTCAATTTACTATTATTGGTAGAATATGTGTATGGAATGATTTCTGACCTAATGCTCGTTTTGTTTTTTCGGATTTCCTTGTTTCCCAAGGTCTGGTGCGCAGCATGTATTATTGTGTGGTCTGTGATAGCCATCAATCCCGTGGTACCCCTCACGATTGCTGTGTTAAATATGCTTGTTGCCGTCCTGCTCATTCTCGCATGTTTGAGCGTAGAGGTAAATAAGTTTCTGTCATTCTGAAACTATTGCAGTTTCCAAGAGTGCATTAAGAATGCAACATTAAATTAGAGATGTGTGGTGCAAGCCGATATTTATCCCAACCCGTTCATAGGTTTTTCGGCTTCAAGTCCGGAGGGAAGACACCGACTCACAAGCGCGATACTTTATACCGTACTCTTGGAAATACACGGTAATCCTTTTGTAACAAAAGATAAGTGTAAATATAGCAAGGTTTTGATTGTGTTTCAAGCCTAGGAAAGGTTATGATTCATGCTGAAGTTCATTATTTGATAGATATCGAGACATACTTTTACTCGAAACCATCCACTCTGGACCATGGAAAACTGTCAGTTCAATGTCCAGAGATTGCCCTTGATTTGTTTTCTCTCCGTTCATTATACGTTCTCTTCTTTTCCCACTGTCGTAGATGTAGCATTCATGGCTAGAAGCTTCACCATAGGGAATGGATGTGCTTTGATAGAGAAATAGAACACACAGTTAAGGTCTCACCTATGCTAAGAAGAGATTAGATCACTGAAGAAAGCTAGCTAATCGAATAGTAAACTATTTTGGTTGAAAGGTGGAAACTCTTATGATTTGTGACATAACATTTTTCGTGGTGACCTCTAACGCTGTAATTTACACAAATTTGTATATGTTGAAAAAAGAGTTCGTGGATGAAACGTGGGTTCGATTCCCGCCTGAGGCCGTGTTTTTGTTCACCGCTCAATCTCTTAGTCATATAAGTAACATAATAACACTGTGAAAAAAGCAGTGAAAATACTATAATTTCGAAATTATATAAGGTTGTCAAGGTTGCATTAGCCCCTAAGGGACGAAATGTGCCAGCTCAGGTAGGCGATAGTTTAGAGGCCTTTCTCGCTGCAAAAAAGTTTTCTCGCAAACATTTGGTAATCATTCGAGAGCTCAAATCTCGGCAATTTTTCAAGACCTTTAGCTTCAAAAAACTTTTTATTACGTTGCAACATCGAAATTAAAATTATTTTTCACACTCAAATTTCTTCATTTGCTTCGGCTGGGGCCGCTATATGACTCTTTCTTGAAGCTTTTATGCTCAATAGATAACCCAAATTTCGACAACTCAGATAATAGAATTGCTTTTTTGAAAGGTTGCCATATAACGCCTTGAGAGCGAAAAGAAGATCACATCTCACGCCTAAAATGCTATCCCGCCTCTCGGACGTCGTAGGCGGTTCACTGGTAATATAAGTGAAGTTTATAACTCAGAGGTGTCTTGTCGTTACATAATGGATGGAATATCATAAATGAACCTTCTAGATGTTATGAAGCAAGGAGTGATTACTTCTCTTGAAATCCTTGATTTTTCAGCGACAATACTACATCTTTGTACAAAAATGAACTTATAACCCATATTGAACATTTGTATCGCCTGTCTTACGAGAACTTAGCTTGGAACCACATTTTCTACAAATAAACGTCTTTAATCAAGGTGTGTATGGAGGCATTTCTCGAGCTTGAGTGAGTGTAGGAGGAGCGCGCGTTCATTATTGCGCATGATGCATTACTTCCCCTATCAGCACCCATATTCGAAAAAAACGTATTTTTCACCTTTTACAGACATTTTAGTGGTTATTCAATAGCTTAACTCTTGAAAATTGAAAAATCTTCTCTATTTTTTCAAAAGTCTCTGCATTGCACTGTAATAGGGAAAAGAATATGTTGTTCAACACTTGAGTATCCTCCTGTGAGCAACGCTTTTTCTCAAAAGATTCGGCAGTTCTTTGACAACACAAATCTCTGCAAATCAGACTCAAAAATCTCAGCAATATGCTTGGTTTCTGAAGGAGACTTCTTAGCTCGTCGTTGCAGCTAAAAGAACATTGAGTTTTACACTAGGCGCGTACCGGACGTCACATGTAAATTGCTCTGCCCGGCCGACCTGCGCTGAGTGCGAAATTCAGTGATCGCATAGCTGTAACAACACATTGAAACGTACTTCCCCAAAAACCAAG
Organism: Parelaphostrongylus tenuis; assembly: GCA_019055375.1. Taxonomy (NCBI): domain Eukaryota; kingdom Metazoa; phylum Nematoda; class Chromadorea; order Rhabditida; family Metastrongylidae; genus Parelaphostrongylus; species Parelaphostrongylus tenuis. Next base: position 112,838 of record JAHQIW010006261.1, read on the forward strand.
CTTATCACTGAGATCGTTGAGATTTGTGCAATCGAATAGTTATTGGAAGGGCTCTTTCTATGCTATAACGCGTTATCTGTCAAAGCCAACCGTCGACGGTCTGGCGGGGCAGCCGTTATCGGCCTTGAACCCACTGATGTTGACAGAATTGGGTATCAATAGTTAATCGAAATTCATTTGTTTGACTACCTCTTGCAGTGGTATGGTTTTACAATAAGCTTAATAATGTAGATTGCCGTGCAAAAACATTCGCTTCAGCCGGGATTCGAACACAGTAACGAAACCGCAAGAGGTGGTCAAATAAATGGATTTCGATTGATTATTGATACCCAATATCTGTCAACATAAGTGGGTTAAATTCCAATAGCTACTGCCACGTCATACCGTCGACGTTTGGCTGTTGACAGACGTTGTAGTGTAGAAAGAGCAAAACGAGCGCCGGTGGTGTAATGGTTTTGCATACGCTCCCGGGAAGAATGAGATATGGGTTCGAATCCCGGCTGACACAAATGTTTCTACATGGCACTCTACATTATTGGGTATATTATAAGATCATACTACCGCAAGAGGCAGCCAAATAAATGAATTTCGATTGCTTATTAGAACGAGAATTTCAAACATTTCCGCAAACCGGCAAAAAAAAAACTCTTAATCAAATAGCGAAAATCGCGTATTTTGCTCTGCGTGCATCGGTTTTTATAGCCGCTCTTAAGGGTTAAAGGCAACCTCATAAGGTGATTCTAAGGCACAAGCACGCTACAAAGTCTCGCAATGAGTGTAGGAAGTTATGCCTCTCGTTGCGTTTTTTAGAGATCTTGCTTTTAACAATATAGCCTAGCATATTTTGAGCCTAAAACGAAACTTGTCATGACACTTATACAGTGCAGTACCCGTGCTTTTGCTTTCCAGCCTTGTCAGTTGCGCGGTGCTTTTCGGTTCAGTCAGTTCCGTGGAAGATATCCCTGCATTTGGATGCCAACGCCGAAAGTTTTACACGCGCCGTCAAGTGATAAAATCCATCGACTGAGAAATGGTGATGGCACGGTGTTCTTGTACACTGCGCCGTCACCACATACTCCTCCCTACTTCCTACAATGCAGGGCTTAGTGTGGGGCGTGGGCTACTGACGATGGTGGCGAGACCTCCCAAACACGCGTGTATAGCCCTGGAGTACCAACCTAGGGTAAGGCTTCAAACATTCTCAAAAACTTATAGTGATAAAATCACTTAACGGGCAGCATTGTATACTCGACTGCTCTTGGCCGGTAATCGTGAAATATCATAATTTTCGCTTCGTGTGTTTTTGAGATCTCACTCAAAACAATATAGTCTGGCAATATATTGAGCCTTTCATGTGACCTTTCACTGCCTGTTCGGTAATTTTATCACTTAACGGCGCGTGCAAAACGTTCGGCGTCGGCTCGTTTATACAGAGATATCTCTCCGCTTAACTGAACCGAAAGACATCGTGCAACTGATGAGGCTGGAAGACCGAAACACGTGTATTTCACTGTTCAATTACCATAACAGATTTCGTGAAAGGCTCAAAATATGCTACCAGATTTTGAAAACTTACTTCAAAGGCTCAAAGCATCTCCATAATTGTGCGTAAAGAAGATGCGTTATATCTAAGTAGACTGCCTTTTTCATCAAAGTAAAGACGATAGATTTTTGTATCCAGAGAATTTCCATTACATTTGGCTCAGTTTGTCACGTTCATTTCTAATTGCACGCGCATATCTGAAACCTAGAAAACGCAAGCAGATACTAATTTGTGATAACGAAATTCCTCGTATTGTAGCTGTTACAGCAAGCTTTTAAATGGGAATGTCAAACACTTTCTCAGTGTAGGTGGTTTGCTGGCAAAAAACCTCTATAAGGCGATATGCTACTCTTATACCTTGTTCATAAAATATGTCGATCTTTCTTTATTACCTTCCATGCAGCTACTTGTTAATATTCCCATAAGATAATTTTTTCTTTTGATTTCAGATATGCGAAGTGCACGTCGCAAGAGCAGTGCTTCTTTGTGCTAACATCACTGTGATGGTGTTCGACGATGATTATGACACTGGATCTATCATAGTGCTATTCGCCTCTATTCTTCAGCTTCTATTAGTTGCCATACATATCTTTCTATCTCTTCGATAAAAGGATCAATGAAATTAAGATTAAGTGACGATATTCATTTAATAGTAGGAAAAGTCAGATTTAAGTTTTACAATGCGTCTTCAGTGTATAGCAAAATTAAGCTGTTAGCATTTCTATTGAAAAATGTTTCTTTCTTTATGCACTAAGAAGGATTTCAGACAGTGTTTATCTGATGCACAACTTGTAGTTGGAAGTATTTTACAGTATAAAAAATGTTTCTTGATTTTTTCTCTTCGTGCATACACTACGAAGATCATCGGCAGAGCGAAAGGGTTCTACGTTTCATCGTTGTGTTCTATCACGATTTATTTTGAAGTCACAGAGTATAAACCATTAATTGTTAGTCGCAGATTTCAAAACACTTTTGAGCTAAAAATACCGTGGATTGGGTTGTAATCAGATCCCTTGGTGGTTCCATAAACAGTACCGTTATACGCAATACCGTAACGAACAAAAGCAACTTGGCCGAAATGTTCGGTAAACTCAAAAAAGCTAAATATTTGTGCCACTAAGAAACATCTTTCGATAGAAATAGCAAGCTAATACACCAACGTGACATCGTTCAAGCTCATGTAATTATAGTTTACGCTTCAGGTAAGAACGCTCTGCACAGAGGTGGTTTAAAACGATCAGAATGAAGTACGGAGAGCAGCAAAGCTCACTGAAGTCATAAAAATTTAGATATTTGCAAAACCCACCGATTTTGTGCCAGTCACAGGGCTATGATAATACCATGATAATAATCGCTCCTGAGACAGATGGTGAACTCACTGCATCCAGAACGGTCAATCGAGGAAATCACCCAGTAATTCAACGCCGCTCTCTTGAACTGCCAGATCTCCACATCCTATATCAAAGAAAAGCAAGTTGTATGTTTTCAAACGTTTCAGCTTTTGAAGTACAATACTCTGTCTTGTGACGATAAGCTGCAGAAAACCTAATGCGATGAGATTCAACCTGAGCATTCTTTCAAGAGCGATAAGTTCTTCAGATTAAATTTCATTCTGTTACCTATCACGTAAAAGAATCGTGTAGTGTAGTGATCAGAGGCGCACTACGACGCACACTCAATCTCTAGACACATCGCGTGTCGGGCAACAATTTCTTCTACACTTTCGGGGGCAAGAGGGTGCTACTTGACTGCTATGAGAGCATAGCAGCATATAATCACCTTCTACTCAATGAAGACGAATGCGTAGCACACATTTATAAAGCTATCGCTAATTTCCTCTTTATTCCAACAAAATGGAAGATTTATGTTCAGTGAAAGATTGGCATAGACGTTGATTCACAAAAAAGGCAACTTTCGTATCCAATTCACTACTGTGTCCACCTCGCGCTCTACTCGTGTGAAATCACGGAAATCTAGGACAGCGACAGTAACGTCGTTGGCCAAGGTTTTGAATAAGTTAAGTGCAAAGAATAGTAACCACAAGACAAAGTAATTTATAACAGTCCACAGTCCCTCAGAAAATGCCTTCGAATCGGTCAAGACAGGGTTTAGAGATGCCTCGCTATACAAAGTAGATTTCATTCTATGAAGCGCATTAGAAACATCACACTATCTATCCCTCTAGAGTCGTCAAATTCGCATTGTTTACCTGAAAAAGTAAAAGACATTGTTTAACTACATGGGTAAGCTGTAATAGATATCCTACATACCAAATATAATGCGGTTCTGGTAGCATGCAGCGGTGAACTTTCCTTTATTTTGAACTTTTGAGAATAGTTTTCTCCGTTGTCTTTATCTCTACCAATAGAACTGCATTATGATACAACTTGCTTTGTCGCAGGTTCACTGTTGTCGGAAAGTTCTACTGATCGATATACAATGGAGGAGCTGTCGAAACACAGAGAACGGTTCAAGTCTCAAGACTAGTTCATGGAGAAATCACACGACTGCATTGATACCAGATTGAATTATACATTTGTATTGCCTCGATCTAATAAATATGTACAGGAATAGAGTCTGAGTGCCGTAAAAGTGCTGTAAAGTGCTCTATGGGCACGTCAGCTCACCTGAGAACATTGAGTGATTATGAACGGCATTTCTGTCAATAAGATGCAAGCCAACATATTCCGCTATCGCAGAACTCTCGAGTGATGGGAGCGCCTATTTTTTTCTTCAAGCATTTCTTTGAAGAGAATTAAGCTAGCTTCATTTTTAGTAAGTAGTGCTGGATAGGTGAGCTGTCATTTTTGAATTTTGACGCTCCCGTGGACATACTTTTTTGTAAATGTCACTTCGCCATGAATCCGATGGGCTCAGGAGAAAGGGTGCATCTTTGTCGGTTTGCAAAAATACGAAAGTTGATCTTTGGGAAATGATTATGGTCCTCACCTGACTAAATTCTACATCAGTTCAATAGAAATAAGTCGGGACTGACTAGAATATATTTTATATTTATGTTCTATAAATATCTACGAGAATTGAGTGGTGAGCAAAAATAGATGGTGAATACGTTGTGGGCGCATATACCTCTGGGGTAGAGTGGTAGCTCGCGTCGCCGGTATGAATGAAACGCGGGTTCGACTCCCAACTGGGATCGTACTTTTGCTTCTCTTAGGTATATGTGTAAGATCATAACACTGCGAAAGATGCAGTAAAAACACTTTGAATTTTGAGTAATACTTATCACAATGGCTCTCAGCTCGACTGAGATTATAAAGCGAAATTGCATACCCGACCAAACCTGTTAAAGGTTGATGGCTGACAGCTATCATAGAGATTTTGAAGAATGAGTGGTGGTGCGGTTATATCTCTGTGGTGTAGTGATAGCACGCGCCCCCGGGATGGACGAAACGCGGGTTCGACTCCCGTCTTAGGTCGTGTTTTTGCTCACCACTCAATTCTCTTTGGTATATATGAGACATCATAACACTGCGAAAAATGCGGTAAAAACGCTAGTAATTTTGAGTGTGACTACAATGTCTTCTTTTGCATCATACGCGTATCGAACTCTGTAGAGAGTGTTCTGTTCCATCCATACTCTTTTAAATCTTTTCAGCCTATAATATCTGTACCTATCTCTCCGAAGTAGTAGTATTAATCTACGACGAAACAACTTTGACTTAATAATTTTAATAGCTCTTCGCTCAGCAGCGGATAGGCTGGGATCAAATAGATTTTGATAGCCGACTCTTCTTTGACCCACGACGATGTCATTCCGTAGCATTTTATTTGATGAGTGAAGTAATATCACGAGATTGAAATGCTTTATTCGACTAATATTTCGACACCTTCAGTTTCATCTTATGCGATGAATCGAGTTGATTGCCCACGATGGTTCGTCCTCATTGTGAATCCTTGTCATCGTTATAATTCGAGTCGAATGTTCTCCACTAAAAAACCATTTGACTGGAGAACCTTTTCAAAATGCCCTTTTACAAAGGACAACTATTATGGCAATTGCCTGTTGATATTAACTTTCTCTTCTTTGCAAAATATATCTTGCAGCTGTCGGTATCATTATCATCTAACACAAAGATTAACAACATATCAAAAGTCGCATTTGCTCTAACCTGAGACGAACTATCGGCTGCAAAATGGCAAAGACGTCTTAGCGTCAGCTAAACAAACTTTTTTATGAACGTAGCAGCTTTAGCAGAACAAACCTATCTATCGATATCGGATTATTCGGGTTAGTCATGAAAAATATTATAAAATGCTGATGCAAGATTCGTATGAATTTGTCTCGCTTGGTCCTTACGAAGTCACAAGGGAAAATCTGAAAATTGGAAAATGAACCCTCGCTTGCAACGATAATATTATAATAAAATCGACACGACAACACCAAAGCAATTCAAAAAGCATGACAATAACAAAATTAGTAGACGAAAACATGATGATGTAGACACGTTTGTGACTGTGAAAGGTACAATTGTTATAACGCTTCAATGAGGATAGAGCATATAGAGAGAAATGCGTGAAGTTGTTATAGCCTGAACATTGAATAACTGTGCAATGATATGGACATCTGCGCAAACAGCTTAAATATCAGTGTGATCACTGGATGCTCAAGGGAGAACACAGTTGCGTTAGCAACTGGAAATAGCATTCTGTAAGGTCACGAACTGTTGAGAAGCGGGATAAATAACACAATACACGAGTCCACAAACGAACATTGGTGGATCCAGGTGCAGAGCGATGATAAGTAAATAAGTTGGTGGAACACTAACGATCCTCGAATTATCCATCACGGGCATCTGATACAACTGCTTTGTAAACCCTCAGAGAACGACTGTTAAAACTCCTGCACTCGGCGCAGTCGCGCACATTATGCGATTTTCGTTATAATATTAGCGTATTCTCGTCGTGTTGGTAAAACTTCCAGGCTTTTATAAAAATCACTTTCGTGCTTTATGCTCTTTCATACACTTACACATGCTTAGAGTGTTCATATAACTTTTATGTGTGAAGAAAAAGCTCTGGTCTACTACCTAATCATTCTGTTTTTGATATTCATTCAATCGTAATAAGTTGTGCAAACGATATAACGATATAAACTCTTTAGACACAGTTCTTTTCCATCATGCACAATAGGGTGCTGTGTAATAGTAACCGTAATGTTTGTCGCAGAGAGGGGCTGATCCCCCACCCCTAGCACTCTTCTGTATTCAACACGAAGCCCGAGAAACACCACAGCCAGTGTGTAATCAAGGTTGCAAAGAGACATGCTCAACCAGTATTCAACGTTAATGAAGTAGATGACAAAAACTGGCTGAATGCTAGCTACTGGGATCCGCACAGTAAAATGTGATAGCGAGTCATGTAAAAAAATCTACACATCACCCAAATGTGAACAAATGGCTGAAAGTTGAAAACAATGGGTAGTTCGCCAAAACGTTGCTTCACAGTGAGTACGATGTCAGTTTATCAATAACTCTCAACAATTCTTTGATTAGTATGTAAGAATTCAGCGCCTTATCAATCTTACGTACGTTTTGGCGGTGTCGGCACTTCATCAGTGGTTCACACCCCACACTGTACTCTATGGCAAAGACGAGGAGCGTTATTTATCGTATAAAATTTAATATGATCATTTTCTCGGTCGATGGATTTTTGCTAGTAGTGAATATGTAGAAATCCATCATATCGACTTTTTCCGAATTGCACTTTGAAAAATTCAATATAGCTTGTGAGAATGTTCAGACTTTTTCGAGACGTATCTCAGAGCCATACGCGCGTTTTTGCGGGGTCGCCCGCTTCATCAGTGGCCTCACGCTCCCCACAATACGTACGGCTCTGACGCTCCAACCTCGAAAAGGCTCTGAAAATCCATAAAAGCTGCACTGAGTGTTCAAAACGAGGTTCGAAAAAGTCTATAGGATGGAATTCTTTGATCTCTGACTGAAAGAAAAGGTCTAATAATGGGCTCTTGCACAGTCCGATACACGTGCTTCAACCTTGAGCAGCCTCGTCAGTCGGGCAGGCCCTTCGTCTTCAGCCAGTCTTTCAGGGTGCTCCAGTTCCCCTAGTTAGAAGCAATCGAATGTGAAACAGTGCCGATCTAATGATTTTTTCACTTGACAATAACTGTGTAAATGGTTCATCGTCGCCATCTCTAAGTAGGGGCACTAGAGCACCTTGAGAGGATTGGTTTAAGACGATGGGTCTGCCCGATTGACGAAACTGCTCAAGGCCGAAACACATGTATCGGGCTGTACAAGAGCCCATTAACACATTGTGTACCACGCTGATTTTGTGCACGGCACGCGAGGAGACCGCTCAGCGAGGCGACGAGCACGGCTCGTTGCGATGACAATGTGGTAGTTTCCCAGTGAATTTTGGATTCTTATCGTCATTAGAGAGGGTTTAATCGTCAGTAAAAGAGAAAACATGATAAAAGAGAGTTTAGTAAGACTATATTTGCTTGGAGCATGTCAAAACAATCATAAAAGAACAAATTGTTCTTCAAAAGTGGCACTGCGCATTGTGATGCGATGCGATTTCAGCGATAATTCCGAGAAAATCTTCGAATTTAGAAGAACCTGTCAATGCTTTCTTTCAAACAGCATATTTTTGGAAGAAAAACACCAGATGCTTACGAGAAAATCATGTTGCGAACTTTTATGGAACGATTTCATGCTTTCTTTTTTACATTTATCCACATTTCACTGACGTTTATCATTCATTCCCTATATCAGGATCAATCACCTCTATTCATTACTCCGAATAGGCGTCCGCAATCAATACCCAATAAATTATAAATTATATTAACAGTATGTGCTTCCGAGTGAAATATTACGAGATAAATCTTCCAATTTTGGTATAATCTCATGACATTTAGATTAAAATTATCATTGTGATGGTAATTTACACTGCAATGGATAGTTTGCCAAGAATAGTGTTGTACACTTCATGCAACACCACTAAACTTTCCCCATTTTTCCATTATTAGCGCATTTCAGGAGTTGTGACCTTTATATAATTTAATAATTACTATATTCTATTCTTACAGCCAGAGAGCATGTGGCGCAGTGGTAATAGGTGCCTTCGCATCGCAAGCGAGGTCGATGATTCGATTCTCGCGCTCATTGCTCACCAAGCCGTCCATCTCTCCGGGATCGGTAGATTGGCACCGGACTGGTCGCAAACTTCTCTGGGGGGATAAGCAGCACTGAAACGGTTTAGCGAGAGGCCACCGTGAGTTTTTGTTGAGACCAGATGTACATTCAATCACCTCACGCGAAGTTAAAAATTGAAGACGACTGCATGGCCTGTCCCTCAGGGATTGATCAACACCGAGAGCTTTATACTTCATCCTTTTATTCTTTGAGAGCTATAAGTATTTTTTGTCACCTTGTATTGCGCTAAGAATATCATTTGTCAAGGCATCATTTGTCAATGGACAAGGGAGCTGATTCAGGTGTTCTATGTATTCCTTTTCAGTTGATTAGTCTCAGACGAGATACTCTACTTTGTTGTGTTCCAACCTTTCCAGATAACTTCAACAGAGTCGTCTGTAGCCGACTGCAGCTTCTTATAGCTGCATGAGAGACCTGATCTGCTATCTGCTTTCGAAGGATATCATTCCTCCTTGCCCATGTCAGTAATTTATCTTTTGCATAGCACGCTTGCAGTGCCGAAGAAGAGATCGGTGATGAAGCTGATGACAGCATGGAAAAATATGCATTTGTCGCAGATAGTGATTCATGTGAAGCTCTCTCACCCAAAACCCTGCCCTCTGATGACGACATGCAGGTGTTCAAAGCAACCTAATGCTCACACGCAAGGAGCTAACCAACTTTTATGAACTGCCCTGACAATCACTACGAGTTGATTGAAGGGAAGGCAGATATGTGTAACGAACAGAAGAGAGCTGAATCGAAAAAGACTTTAGACTAGTGCTGTTCTGAGTGAAGAGCTTTGAGTAGCTTTTGATCAATGTGATTGCCCAAGTTTTTGACCGTTCAATAAACTTTTCCAACAAAATATTCACGACATAAAAAATAAGAAATCTTAGTGACGTGAATGCAGAGAAGGAGCTTTTCAGACTTCCCAGGTATGCACCTTTCTAAAAAAGAGGAATTTTTGGAATATGAGCATTTATTGAAGGAAATATGCTTATAGAACTCTCCCCAGAAATTTTCTATTTTTTCGTGGCGACGAAGTATGCTTAGAATACAAAATCCATTTCGTAAGATTGAAGAAAATTCGCGAGTGAAGTTGAAACAACGCACTTCTAGAGCAAAAAATTAGAAAAATAAAGCTCTTCGCGTCGAAGAGTCTTTGAGGGGTGCGCCATGCAGTCGTCTGCAAATTATATTCTCGTTTGAGGTGATTGAATGCATATCTGGCCTGTACAATGACTCGCAGTGGCCTACTGAGAGATTGACCAGGTGCTAATTATGCTTCCAGACAAGTTGCTCACAGCGAGATAGAACCAATGGCCTCGTGTGCGATGCAAAACACCCCTGACCACTGCGCTACATGCGCTCTTGAGCACAAAGTCTTTTCATAAAGTAGGTTCAATACTCAACTTCCCAGTTTTCAAGCTCTGACTGATTACTGATAATCTAGTGAAGAAGTTCTGCTGAGTGAAAAGGGAAGGAAATTACGAACACATTTCATACGATGCGACTCTGCATTCTTCTCAATTCATGAAGAAGAGTCAACTTTTTTAAGAGATCTATGCGGCCTTTCCACTGAAAGTACAGTTTTTTTTGTGTCCATCCAGTAATTCTGTATCTAACTTGATCTAGAATATCATTATTAACACCAAAATTTTCGCTGTAAATCCCAAAAAATGGACTAAGATTGCAGAACCTTTTATTTTGTTGATTAGGAAAACCTAGTCTAAAGGCCGAATAGCAAACCAAACATACCATAAAATCGGCATTTTTCAAGCTATCGAACGACTATAAAAGCATGAAGAGGAAAGGGACAAATGTTAATTAACTGTTGGAAATGTATTCGTTTCTGTAGAGGTATGGTTTGTCTTGTTGAAAAACAGTTCATTTCCCCACAAATGGCGTTGTTTCCATCAAAAAACGCACAGAAATATTCACAGGTTTCTTTATAGTGGTATTTTATCACTGGATAGTGATAGTGTTTTCTTTGAAACTTAATTTACCAAGTAATATCTCCTCAATTTCCACTTTTTTATGCTTTCGCCGTATGAAACTCTGGTGCGCGACGACACGAACCGTGGGTCAATATGACGCATATGGTTCCCAACGTGTTAATAGACCACACAGGTTGGCTAAAATAATAATTATGAGATCTGTTAAAACGTGAGCATGATTTTAAGAAGCACTTGAAACAAGTGGTATGCTGAACGAAAAGGCTCCGCTACTAACGAGACTACAAGACCGAAACATTGTGTATTGCACTGTATAAGTGCGCATGACAGACCACATAGATGGCCCAAAAATAACTATCAGGCAAATAGAAGTTCTTTGACTATTTGCGTACTTCAGGAGTTCCAGATCTTTATATAAAGACAGATCATAATTCGTTCAAACGTTCTAAGAGTAGTCAATGTTTTTACTCTTCACTTTTTGCGCTACAAACATTATTTATCGTAGCGACTTAAGTCACTGAAGATTGGCAAAGCTTCGGGTGCTTCACAAATTTTGCAAATTGAATCATTGAACAAAGGACAATCTTTTCGACTCTGCTCACCAACCTTCCAATTAACTTCGGTGTGACTACGTGAACGTGGCTTCGGAAGTGTATTGGCACATTGGAGACTTCGAACTTCGCAAGCTGTCTGCAATAAATATGACTCTCCATCAAAACCATTGTGATTTCTCTTGTGCATGATTCATTCAAGATTGTTTATTTCGAATTATTCATAGAGGTTTCAAGCGCGAAGAGACGGACCATCGTACTATGGGAGAATTTGTAGGTAATGCAAGCCTCTCGTTTGTTCATTGTTTCATAGATGACTAACCACAGGTCAGGTGTACAAAACTGAAAAAATCTTCTCATAAAATGAAGGTTTTATGAATCGACATTGCATAAATGTTAAACTATTGCGTGAATGTCTAAACTATAAATCATTGTGATTCCACATCATCTTGAGAATATTCGAAGCAACAGTAACATTTAAAATTGGTTTGCACATTCTCTCTAAAGTGGTGCTGTGAAGTGGTTTGTTGGAGTGCGATGATGAAAGATATTTGATTTGAGAACATGCTTTTGGTACATTATTGATCCGTCTTCACAGTGGTGTTTTTCACTGTGCGGATCCCAGTACTTCTAGCATTCAATTCGGTTTTCGCCTTCTTCTTGGACGCCGTGAATAATGGTTGAACACATCTTGCAATCGCGAGGGTAGCCTGGCTGTGGCGTTCCATGGGACATTCGTTGTCGAGCGTTGGAGAATGCTGGAGACGGGATTTCAGCGAATGAGATCACAACAACTCAGCCACGGCGCTCCCGAATGTAACTATGAATATGAACTCTATTTCATATATTTCTGCAAATAACGATCCATAAAATTATATGTTTTAGAGTGTGCTAACCGTTGACTGAATATAAAAGATTACAGATGTATGGAAGACAAGAGAAATGTCGATCAGTACTAATGAAGAAGGCTAGGGCTAAACGACAAGAATTTCTGGAAAGTTTCTGAATCACGCTAAGAGAACTGAGTGGTGAGCAGAAATGTGACCTCAAACGAGAGTCGAACTTGGGTTTCATCCATACCGTGGACGCGCGCTACCACTGCACCACAGAGGCACACTTGCGCCACCACTCATTCAAATTTAATGAGCAAAATTGCATACCCGACCAAGCCTGTCAAGGTTGGCGGCTGATAGCTATCATAGAGATGTTAAGAGTGAGTGATGGTGCAAATGTGCCACTGTGGTGAAATGGTAGCACGCTCCCTTGTCATTGATGAAATGCAAGTCCGATTCCTGCCTGAAGTCACGTTTTTTTTTTTTTTGAAGGCCCACTACTCGATTCTCTAAGATGTACTGTAAACATCGTACCACTGTGAAAACGCAGTGAAAACATCAGAATTTATGAGTTCTGGAAAGTTTTTGAAAGTTCGTTCTATGCGTAAATTAACAACAAAGATATCATTGATTATTTAACAAAGCATATATCACTACTGTTTGCTATTGCTCTGCATGACTCCAGATCTGCTTGAAGTACACTTCCGCTGCGAAGCACCAAGCTCCTCAGCGAAAATCACGAGTGGTCAATGAAGCTCACCACCCAAAGCGGCCTGCAAGCCATTATTATCAAAACAGATGGTCAGCCAGAACGAGCTATATCGTTGAGATTAAAATTTCCTTCCTTGCATCGCTTAAACCGTCTTCCCACGTTGATTTTGTTACCGTACCAAAATCTCACTCTCACCAGTTTCGTAGATGGCTTTAAGAATGTTTTCGTTAAACGTTTTCCAATAATGGTAGATCAAGACGCGAAATCACACGTTCAATTGGCATTTTGGAGCGGAAATTAATGAAGCAGAAAAGTTTGCGCAAAACTAGCAATAAAAAACGGCACAAGAATGTCAAAAATGGGACTTTCAAAAAACTCCCGTACTCTCTGTTCAACCCATCATATTGTTGTTGTTCGGTGCTAATTGTATAGACTGTTGGTTGAATGAATATTTGAGTGTAACGTTAACATGATCAGCATGTCAAATATGGATGAGGAATACGTATTTTTCTTCGTAGAAATACCCTGCACAATAATGCACGTGCTCTACAAATGCGATGGATATAAAGTACTTATTTTGAAATGAATTTCTACAACGAGTTCTGCACAAAAGGTACGGACAATGGAGCCAGAAAGCCCACGGAGCTGATCAACTTCCTGAGAGATGCCTCATGTATTGACCATCAATTTTCAGCTTCATATGAGGTGAACGAATGCATATGTGGCTTTACAATTACTCGAGGTAGCCTACTGATATATCAGTCAGTGCTGCTTATTTTCACAGGCAAATCTGATACCAATTTAGACCTGATTTTTGCACAGTGTTGTATAACAAACATTACTAAAACATTCAGAGCGGCTGTGGCTACTTATTACACCACTACTGATTGAGATGCCTAAAATCAAACATCCACGAAACTGCTTTCACGGAATTCGGGCCTAGTGAATTCTCCTATAGCAGAAATATGTTCACTTATAATTGCTAGGTATAAATTCCACTCGAAATCGCCTATTGTTCCTACTGAACTCAGTGATGAACAAGAATTTCGAGTCTTGTTTCATGATGTTCTCGTTACTTTCCTCACGAAAGAAATTTTTATTAACTTAACAGAGCACAGATTTTTGTGCTTTTATTCGACATCACATGCGGTAGGCTGGATGCTACACGAACTTTGGCCTTGAAATTTGTAGAGTTTTTTGTAGGTGTTCTGCCAGTTCGGCCATAGTATATCGACCATTTGGATTTTCCGACCAACAGCGAACCTATGACAAGACGTCATGAAATTCTTCTTTATCGAACAACTTTTGATCTTTTACGATGAAGCTTTACTTTTTGAGTAGATATTTGCCCTTGAAGACATTAATAAAGCATATAACACGACTTGTCATCCTGATGTACAGTTGAATATCCGGATGAACATTTGACGGTAATTTCGATAACCTTCTTTAACCTATAAAGCACGGCATAAGAAACTGAGAAGTCGGAAAAATATCACTTACAAAGCAATGCTTGAACACTCTGCTTCTGAGCTACACTGAGTAAGAATTAATGGATGATTAGAGGTGACTTTAATAGGAATGAGACTCAAGAGCATTTACACTTTCATGAACTTTTGCCACTGTCTTTCCTGGATATGGTTCTATGCCACTGTTGTAAATCTCCCAGCACATAATTCCTTGAAATGCACATAAAAACCACTGTTATAAGTAGAAAGCGATAGTGTATAGTCTACCGTAGCTGAACATGTCCGTTTTCTCGGTGTAGATGGCTATATTTAGCGCTTCCGGTGCAAGCCATCTAATGTGAACTCTCTTAAGTGGATCCATGCGATGAACAGCTCCCTCCCGAGTAAGACCAAAATCTGAGATTTTCACCTGTAACAGTATAAATCCATAGCGAACTAACACTACCGTTTCTTAAGATTTCATTAGCTTGGCAAGTTTAGAATCCAGAAGCTACCTTATTGTCTCCATATAAACAATTCTTTACAGCAATATCCCTATTAAGAACATTCTTGGCATGTAAATATTCTAATTTGCCAGCTGCCTGAAGTGTTAAAATACAGAAAAAGATTAATGCCTTTGTGGTTGCTATTGTTGCTTGCGAAAACTATTATATTCTTCTTGTCCATGGCTTGTTCATTTTTTTGGAGGTGTGAGTTTAATGCACCATGGTTAACCTGAAAACTGTGGCAAAGTAACATTTTGGGTGTGGAATAACTTACAAGTGATAACATTCTTTCTTTCAATCTCTTCCTCTCGAGTTCTCAAAATTAGATTTTTTTCTTCCAATTTATTTTCCTTTACAGTGCAATACCTACAGTTCACTCAATATATTAAGCTAAGATGTAATCCATCCGTAAGGAAATTGTAAAATTTTACTGGTCTGCCTGAAAAGCATCTTTGTCAAATGCCTTGTTTTTTAAGACGGACCAAGTGGTTTATCAGTTCGACGAAAAGTCCTCGTCTCCAACACTCATTTATGCTTTTAAATAAAGTCAAGCTGGATTTCGAGGCCGCTCACCTAAGGAATGATTGTGGCCGGGAAATATGTGATTTCATTTCGCTCGACGGAACAAGAAGCTCGAATTTTCAATACGGCACTTTTCGTAAAAAAGCGCCGATGTCAGCTGAGGGTCGAGCAGTCATGCGATATCGTTGTGAATTATTAGTGGATGACGGGATTCTATCAATAAAAGTGTGTTTTCGAAGCTTGCACTAAAGTTAAGGTCAGGGTTGTTCACCAAGCAAAGCGCTGTGCAAAAGGTCGTCCATGAACACAATATAATATCGGCGATAAAGAGGCTACTGCACTGGATGGTTCTGGCTTACTCTAGAAGGTCTATCTATATCAGTCAGTTGAAGTCGCGCCAGGACCACTCGAAGCAGGATAGCAAAACGCGTCGAGCTAGTTCACTAAATCAAAATCATGCACTTTTTAGTTTAGAGGCAGTCATTGTGCGATCAATGGACCGAAATGCTTAATACCAACGAGAATCGCATCAGTTTTAGGAGTTAGTCTATTCTTGACGGACGGTTCATCAAAGCCTTTTCAGGATTTGGTTAGATTAAACATACCTCTATTATAGATTCCTTTTCATTTAGACGGTATTCATTCATGGCGCTGACCGAATCAAATACGTATTTCTGAATCATTCCTTTAGCGCATGGGAGAACTGTTATGACGAGGTGCTTGATCTGTAAACATTCCCGTTTTCGTCATTGTTTGAAGCACTCCTTCTCTATCGCCAACAATCTCAGAATCGATACCCCAAATGGAAACTGCAGTGCCCAGAATATTAAAAGGAACAAAAGGGCGAAATCATCTCGAATTCGCTTGTTTGAGGTTTTCTAGTCAGCCACTCACTTAAGCTGCGGTGATTAACATTCTCGTGTTTGACTTCATCCGTGTAAGATTCTTAATTAATATCGCCGTAATATAATATGCAAAATAGTCACAGCTCAGTTTATGGTTGTTTCTATAGCGCTACATCTATAACAAAGAGGTTTTCGGGTATTTGGTTTCTTTACAATATTCCTATCTCATTTCTTTTGTGTAGTCTCAAGGGCTTCGGATATATGCTGACGACATATTCATCCTTTTATCACTTACCTCAAAATCTTTCAAACTTCTCCTTAAGTAATCAGTGCGCCGCCAAATGACGAGGGCCTAATTACGTGATCCGATCTTCTCATATTTAATTTTTTCTTGTAAGATTTATTGGTGTGGTATTGTCGGCATGATACGACCGATATGACGTGATGATGATATGATATGATATGATATGGTGGTACGATGATAATGATATGACATGTATGACATGATGTGATGATATGCCCGATACGACCTAATTTGCGCCAAAATTAAACGGTAACATACTCCTTGATTTTCAAATTCCTGTTTGACCATGACGGATAACACGGATGCAGGTGGTTTTCCAGATACAGGTTCAGTTATTCGTGCAAATAAGCCACCATTTCTACGCGATATCGTCTAAAAACATTCATCAAGCATGTCCTTCAGTTATTATTCAGTTGACCTGTACAGTGACTTTCAGAGGCTTAACACTGTCCCAAATCAGTGCTTTTCAATTTCAGACAAATCAGATATGATTTTGTCTACTCAGCAAAGACTTAAGGCAAGATAGGCTCGAAGTACGGGTTCAAACCGACGACTGATCCACTATGTATTGTGGTACATCACTAAACTACTATTCACAACCCTCAAATACGGCACTCACCTTGATGTCTTCACGTGGGAGTAGTCCATGGCACCTGAGTTCGTTTGAAAGTTGCTTGTCCATATTGACCTACCTTCTCGGCTGAGTGCTGAGCTATGAATTAAGTAGACATACTTTTCACCGCCTTTTATAGCTCCGGTTTGTTTACATTACACCTTATCCGCTTGATTGTAAGATGATAATCTCTCTAAGATGCCATTTCTCACGTATACATTACTGCGACTATCAACTAAAATGATCGGTTGTAGCTATGATTTCTCATATTCCATCGTTCAAAAATTGCAAATCAAAGTACATGTGTAGTTGTGTTTGCTGTGATTGTTACGATAGTCAGCGACGTTTAAGATCAGGATTCGCACGCACTTTCTTAAAGATTTTTCGATGAATCTCAACTGTAAACTACTTATGAGAATCCGTATATTGTGAAAGAAGGCCAAGAGCAATGTAGAAAAACACATAATCTGCCTGAAATGAGCCGTCGAGACTTTTTGAATCAGTAAAAGGGAGAAAAGAGTAAATATTCGTGTGGATGAGTCCCTTCGAATGAATTCATAGAAAGCAAGAGAAAAAATCGTGATATAACCACACAAGGTTTTGGAAAAAAATTCAGCTTGAAGGGTTACATTCACACGACTACTCATTCTTTTCTTCCTTTCACTGATTCTGAAAGTGCCGATGGCTCATTTCAAGCGAGTTCTGTGCTTTCCTACAATGTTTATGACATTCTCACACAGATTCTAACTTCACAAGTAGTTTATAGTTAAATTTAATCAAGAAATCCTAAGGAGAGTATGTACGAATCCTGATTTCGCCATCGTTGACTATTGTTACAACCGGAAATCATCTTATTTGACCGCCGATTGCGGTGTTATGCTGTTCAAATAAACCCAGAACAGTAAGATCTGAGTTCAAATCCCTGCTGGCTCTAACGTTTTTCACACCACTCTACATCATTGGGTTTATTTGAACATCATAACACCGCAATCGGCGGTCAAATAAGATGATTTCCGATTGATTATTGAAACCCAATATCTGTCAACAAAAAGTGGATTCGAAGTCGATAATGACTGCCCCGCCACACCGTAGACGGTTGGCTGTTGTCAGATAACGCGTTGTAGTGTAGAAAGAGTGGAGTCCGAAACGAGCGTTGGTGGTGCAACTGTTTAGCACATGCTACCGGAAAGAGTAAGATCTGGGTTCAAATCCCAGCTGACGCAAACGTTTTTGCACACTACTGTACATCATTGGGTTTATTGTAACAACCATAGTAAACACCAAAAACACATGCTCTTTGATTTGCGATGTTTTAAACGGAGAAATTGTAGCTGCAACCAATTATTTTAGTTAATAAATCGCGATGAAGTATACGTGAGAAATGGTAGTTCAAAGAGATAATCACCTAAAAAAACAAGCGGATAAGGTGTGTTGTAAACAAGCCGCAGCTATAAATGCAAGTTGGAAGTGTGTTTAGCTCATTCATAGCTCAATACTCAGCCGAAAAGGTGAGTCAATATGGAGAAGCAACTTTCAAACGAACTCTGGTACCATGGACTACTCCCACGTGAAGACATCAAGGTATGCGCCTTTCTTTAAAAGACCCGAGCAGTAATTCGAGCATGTTGTACATTACATATTGGATCAAGTACTGGCTTGAACCTGTGCTCTAGTCCTATCATGCTTTATGTCGTTCCTTAGCCGTTAAAATCATATCTGATTTGTCTCAAAGGATAAAAGCATTGAATTGGGATAGTGTTGGCTTTTGAACCACTTTACAGGTCATTTGAATATTAGTTGAAACACATTCGATGAATGTTTTCAGATGATGTTGCGTACAAATGGTGACTTCCTTGTACGAATAACTGAACCCGTAGCAGGCAAACCACGTGCATTCGTATTATCCGTTATGGTCAAGCAGGAGTTCGAAGATCAAGGAGTATGTTACTATCCAGTTCCGATACAATATCATAGTTCATGAAAGTCATCAAGGTCGATGAAAACAATTCTGTTAGGTACAAATATAAATAGTTCAAGAGAAAAGCCGGATAGAAGAAGGTAAACTAACGTAATGAGTCACTCGATTTGGTGATGTATCTCTAATTCTATCATGAATGAAGTTTGAGAGCTTTTTGTGATAGGTGCTAAGAGAATTAACGTGCCAGCAAAATATAGGTCAAGCCCTGAAAATCTACACGAAAAAAATGGGACAAGAATAACGTAAGACAACCAACTACCTGAAAACATCCCTATTAGAGCAGCGCTCATGTAAACAATCATAACCCGACATATTAACAATTTGCACATCAGAATACAATGGTTGCGGTTATGAGATTTGTCGATCTCTCTATACAGAATTTTTACAAATCAAGTAAAGCACATGTGGCATGGAAAGCATGGTGGAGTTTTCGAAGATACACTAAAATCAGAAAAATATCTCATCTCACTTCCACCTCCTCATGCAAGTCCTTTGCTGACTGTAAACATTACAACGCAGTTGGTAGACCGCCTCTCATCGTAGGTGTTCAGGGATGAAAGGAAATGCAGCTTGAGCAAGTGGCTGATTACTAAGCCATAAGAGAGCGAATTCGAGTTTTGCCCCTTTTATCATTCTGAACACTAATGATTCCATTTGGGGCAACAATTCTGAGATTAACGATACTGCAGAGAGTTTAGAATAGTAATGAAATCGGCAGTATTTACAGATCAAGCACTTCGTCATAACAACTCTCCCATCCGGCAAAGTAATGATCGAGAAATACGCATTTGATTCGATCAGCGCCATGATTGAATACCATCTTAGTAAGAGGGAATCTATAACGAAGGTGTGTTTATTCAAACCATATGCCAAAAAAGATGAGATGAATCGTCTGTCAGGAATAAACTGACTCTAAGAACTGATGCTATTCTCGCTGGCACGGACCATTTCGGTCTATTGATTGCACAATTACCTTTTAAGAGATAGTGTAAGACTTTGATCTGGTGAACTAAATGGTCGCGTCTTGCTATCCTGCTTGGAGTGGTCTTGGAGCTATCTTAACCCATTGTCATAACTGATATCAGAGCTTTATTTCATAGAAGGAGTTGTAATAAAAGTTGAGCTTTTGGCCTGTCAAGCAGAAACACGTATTTCTGGCCGTGATCCCTCTTTAGGTGAGCAGTGTCGGTACTAAATCAAAGTTGACATCAAAAGCATAAATGAGTGTTGGAGAAGACGATTGTTTGTCAAACTAATAAGCCACTTGGCCCGTTTTCCAAAAAGCGGTATATGAAGGAACTACTTTTCAGTGGCGTAAGACATTAATCAGCAATGTTTTGCAAATATCCACACGGCTGGGTTACATCAATCTAAATTCAATGATTGCTGTGAACCGTAAGATGATGCGCTTTGGAGTTGAAAGACAAGAGAAGAAAAAAGATGTAACTTTTGAGGAGTTCCGTGGAAAGAGATTGAAAAGAAGAATTCAATTCTTCTTACGATATTGCAGACCCAAGAAATAATCCTGCGCAACCCGATCCTTCGCCAAGGCTGGGAACTGTCTCATGACGATATAGAACTAACAAAGAAACTGGGTAAGCCTTTTCTTTATTAATTAAATTGTCCAAAAATATGGTGTACTAAACTGAGTAAACAGCCGGTCACTAAAATCTAGCAATAATACTGTATATTGTTCTTTTTTCTGCTACGATGAGATTTTGAGGTAATGAAGAAATTGTTATCCTGGAAAAACTTAGTATTCAAAAATTAAGCACGGAAGGGTGTGCATAATTGTTGTGAAAATTTTTAGGAGAAGGTGCATTTGGTGAAGTACACGCGGGAAAATTGAAATTGAAGAGTGGAACCAAGGTTACAGTTGCTGTGAAACTTGTGCGTAATCTACTGCACATTTTCCCGCTTGGACCAAAGTTTCTACATGGATGTCACGTTAATGCTGTTGTAGGCCAAATTGGAGGTTTTAACAAAGGAACAAATCAAAGAAATCATGCATGAAGCGCGTCTTATGAGAAACTTTGACCATCCGAATGTAGTAAAATTCTATGGGGTCGCCGCAGGACAGGAACCCCTTATGGTGGTTATGGAGTTGGTGGGTTTGTCAGAGTGATTCTCAGACATTCAGAGAATGTAGGGCAGCACGACACTTCCGCTCAATTGCTCAGTTTCGGCTATAGTTTAGGGATTTAGTAATAGTTCATAGAACTTTATTAGTGTACACAGAGACGGAAAGTGCATTACCATAGAATCATAATGCAGTATTTTGGAATTATAGTGTCCTTCGTGGTTTCCAGGCTAACTGTGGCGCATTGGACTCATACCTCCAAAAAAATGAACAACCCATGGACAAAAAGAATGAAATGGTTTTGCAAGTAAGGAAGTTAAACATGAAGGCATTTAGCTTTCCTTTGTATTCCAATACTTTAGGCAGCTTGGGGATTGGAATATTTACACGCCAAGAATGTCCTTCACAGAGATATCGCTGCAAGAAATTGTTTATATGGAGACAATAAGGTAGATTTTTAGTTTCTAAACTTTTCAAGCTAATGAATTTTTAGGTAGCGGTACGAAATCGTCCTTATGTTGGTTCGTTACGGACCATTAATAAATACTGTTGCAGGTAAAAATCTCAGATTTTGGTCTCACTCGAGAGGGGACTGTTTATCAGATGGATCCACATAAGAGAGTCCCGATTAGATGGCTTGCACCGGAAACTTTGAAGATGGCCATCTACACCCAGAAGACGGACGTGTTCAGCTATGGTAGACTATACTTCATCGTTTTCAACTTATAGCAGCGGTTTTTAGTGCATTTTAAGGTATTATGTGTTGGGAGATATACAACAACGGCATAGAACCTTACCCAGGAATGACGGTCGCAGAAGTTCATCAAAGTGTAAGAGCTCTTGAGTCTCATTCTTATGAAAGTCACTTCTAGTCATCCATTTGTTCTAAGTCAGTGTAACACAGAAACAGAGTGTTCAAGCATTGCCTTGTAAATGGTATTTTTACGATTCCTCAGTTTTTCATGCCGTACTTTATAGGTTAAAGAAGGTTATCGAATGGAATTACCGCCAAATGTTCACCCGCATATTCAAGTGTACATTAAGGTGCCAAATCGTGTTTTATACTTTATTAATGACTTCAAGAGCAAGTAGTCTACCCAGAGAGTAAAATTTGCTCATGCAATACCAGGAATTGTTTGAGAGAAGGAAATTTCAAAACGTCTCGTCATCATAGGTTCGCTGTTGGTCGGAAAATCCGAATGATCGATATACGATGGCCGAACTGGCAAAACACTTGCAAAGGACGCTACAAATTCCAAGGCCGAAGTTCGTGGAGAATCTAGCCAGCCACATGTGATTTTGAACGTGTCTCTACATGTATCTATACTCTGTTATTTCAATAAAGATTTTTTACAAGAGAGTTATGGGAACAATATGAAAGAAGTCAAAAACTCTTGGTTACCACTGAGTTCCGCCGGAACATTGAGCAATTTTGTGCGGTATTTAGATCAAGCAAAGATGTGCCAACATACCTCTACTAGTGCAGAATTTACTAGGCGCTAATTCCCTGAAAACAGGTCCATCGAGTCCTGATTTTTGGACATCTTAGTCAACAGTGACAAAATTTCTGGGCATAGCCATTTAGATTTGTTGCAGTAACGCTTGCTATACAACGCGATGGAAAAACGGTTTTCCTCAAACCTCGGCATTGACAGCAATAGTTTCTTTTGTGATTTAACACATACTACGAGGTTGATACATTAAATGTGTTCGACTAAAGTTTTGACATGTTTCGTCTTCTTCATAGCCAACTGACACGAGGCGATTCGCCACAGTCGTTTATCCTAGTTACTGAGCGGTCATCCTCTTTCCAGAAATTCGACTTGAACAAGAGCGAACACAAAGAGCACAAAAGGAAGAGCGACCTTGAAGCAATGGCTCGAATCAGTCGGCTCTGGACAAGACGAAACGCGTCTGAAAGTTAGCCGGAAAATTCTATCATTGACTTCATGGTAGTTGCTAAATTGAACGAGAAACGTTGTACAATTAAGTTCGCAATTTTGAGCGCACAGTATTTATCTATCAACTAGTGCCACATAAGTAGGCTGAAGTCTTGGAATTCTTGGCTTCTATGGCAGGACTTGTCTCCTATGGTAGATTTCCCATAGTCTCAATCTTTCTAGTTAATCTGATTGCAAACAACTGAGCAACCGTGCAAACGATGATTGCAACTATCGTATGACGTAAATTCGAATTACATAAGTGCTTGAAAACCTCCCCTTCGGTTTTGGCATATGATTCTTTTCTAGTGAGTCGTAAAGCATAGAAAACGTATTTTCGAATTTTTATTGCAAAAAAGTCTAAGCTAAAGAATAAAGTCAAGTTCATTCAGTTGTGTGTTTTTTGCAATCTCTCGTGCCACTCGAATGGGGAGCTTTGATTTACGGTTTTGATGATTGTCGTCACTCTCTAATGAGCGCTCATTACCTTCTTCTTCGACGCTTAAATCGTCGACAGAAAATAAGCAACGAATGGGAACTGTGCATTCACTCCAAAGCATTTCTCTTTCTCGTGATTTGATCAGCTGCACAATGATTCGTTGCCGCATGTGGAAGTTTGAACGCATGGAGAAGAACGGCATGGACCAAATGCTTTGAGATCAAAACTTACACTGAGTCTGTGGCTAGTGATGCAGGTTAACAATAAGTAAAGTGATGATTTGTCTTCCTCAATGTTTTCTTGCATTCAGTTAGCAAATGAGTTAAAGGACGTCTAGCCGAGGTTCCTCCGAGAGTTGCTTGATCATCATTCTACGTCGTTGATGAAGAAGGACAATCCTCAAGCAGCAGTCAAAACAGCATACAAAGTGTTCGAAGACCTTTATGGAAGATGTATGCGAATAAACGAATCAGTGCTAGTTGTGTTGAGATCCGCAAAGAAACGCGACGACCAGTCATCAAAAAATACTGGAACCATGTAGGTTAAGCATGCCTTATTGCAGCATGTGTTTCCAAAGATCATTACAATAAAACAGCCGTTATTTTTTAATCTACTCAAAGACAAAACTTTAATTAAGTGCCCATTTTTTCCTAGCAGGTTATCAATCACTTTTTCATTGATTTCAAGCTCAATGAAATGTGCAATTGGTGTTCAGTGGATATTTTCAAATTTTAAACATTGAGATCGCATACACCGCATCCGTCTATTAGTCTACCTCCTCCGATAACTGGAATCAATTTGTCTCTACGAATGTTTCACTAATACCACACAGCTGTCCTTTTTCGAAAATTGCTTAACGTTCATACATCCCCTATAAAATTGATAGATGACGATGAGACGACTTGACCTTCTTCAGGGCCGTTCAACTGCTAAGTTGTTGGATAAGGTCACCGGTTTACCGTCACGTACTATGAATATCATACTGCTAATGTGCTCATATTCATAATTGATATATATTCATAATGTGTTACAGTACTTATGACCTTTGCCACATGAATAGTAAAAAAGCTCCTGAGCGAATGGTAATATTTTAAAGTCGATCTCTATATCGT
Organism: Parelaphostrongylus tenuis; assembly: GCA_019055375.1. Classification (NCBI taxonomy): domain Eukaryota; kingdom Metazoa; phylum Nematoda; class Chromadorea; order Rhabditida; family Metastrongylidae; genus Parelaphostrongylus; species Parelaphostrongylus tenuis. The sequence continues at coordinate 137,394 of JAHQIW010006261.1, forward strand.
AGGCAAGCCTAACTCCGTGTAATGTGTTCTGTCCATATCACAGTCTTCTATAGCATTTTTATACACATATTATTAGTGCCATTCATGCAGAACTTGCTATAGAAATTTAGGTTGTTCTCCGTTAGACGGCAGAGGATTAAAAAGCGATCCCTTCTCATGGGCAAGAACTTTCAACGAGATTTTTACCATTCATTCTAAGGCAATGTTTCACATCGGCCCCGAAATTCAATTATTGCTTCGCTGGAAGCACGAAAAGCACATGGACATGTAGAAAAATTCTTTGAGCATTAGATTCAGACTTTTAATCTGGAGTTTCGAGAAGGAATTATTGATTGAATAACAAAAGTCGCACTTTCGTATGGTTCGTAGAAGGGTCAATGGGCCGCCCAGCGTGCTGAAACGGCCACATTCTTCCCGATCCCCATCCCGGTCCCCTCGCCCCGTTGGATAGCCAAAATCCCCTTGCCCACGCACGTGAACTTGTTCACATTTGCCTGCTGCACTGTTCGAAAGCGTTCTTTTCAGAAAACCAGTATTGAGTTGAAATTTTCAAATTTTACGCAATTGACCGATTACCAATAGTCCGACGAAAGAGCTGTGCCTTGCGAGAAAAATGCGTGCGTGGAAAACAATTGTTTTCTTTCATCGAAGTGTTGAATTTGAAAGGCTGCTAACACTCTTATGAAAAATTGTTGCCCAGCGAAACGGATCGGTTTTCGATCCCGTGCCCTCTAAGGGAAGCACTGAAATTTACTTCGGTAGAAATTAAATTCAGTCATCACTCTTTACAGAGCGCTCATTCATCTTTGAGTGGAATACTTCAACGGACATTTTACTTAATCCTGATCCACATTTTACATAGCGCTTATGTTGCAAACATTTCACTCAAAATATACTCAATAAACATCAGTCCCCAGAATCAACATCAAGCAACAATATTTCTATCGAGAAATCAGTACCGCTTGGTATTTTGCAGTAGAAAATTTGAAGAATATCTACTACAATTTACAGTGAAGAATTCATACTTATAATATATAGTCTTTAAGCTAAATATCTCTCATCATCGAACCTGATAAAACGTGCACAGCACGTCTTTGAAGAAAATATGCCAGAAAATTTCAAAAAATTACTGCTGTCGAAGATCTTTATATTCCTATGAAGGCCTGAATTCTTTAAGTACACAAGTGATGGGAAATCTATTTACAATTATCAATAAACTCGCCTCGTAAGCGGTGTAAAACAAATTTTCGGCTAGCTATTCATTCATAGAGTAGAATGAGTGGTGGCAAAAGAGGCATAAGAAGTGCAATTGTTCAAGCACGTGCCCTCGTAAAGGGTGAAATGCGAGCTCGAGTCCCATCCGACGTCAGAGTTTTGCACACCACTCAACATCATTTGTTATATCTATGACATTATGCCACCGCTAAAAGCGGTTATATAAAAGGCATTTCGTTTGAACTATTTATTGTTCTCTAGTTTTTAAATCGTCTTACTAACTTCTGGATTTTGGATATAATAAAAGAGCATGAAAACTAAAGAATTTGCTTTGTTATATACTTTACACAACTTTTTACATTGACTGAATACCAAAAGCGGACAAATGGCGTAGTAAACGAACGGTCACATCCAGTGAATTTAGCTGCCGCTTGCTAAGAGATCGTTCAAAATCAAACAGCCGCTGAGTTCCTTCTCAGTGAAACCGGTGCATCAAATATTTTGAAAAAATTTTACGTTTTCGGAGTACTTTGGCTTGCATATATTGAGATAAATGTGTCTCGAACTCGTTCTATGTTTTTAGCTGAGCCAGGTGAATTTGCCAACCATTTCACGTCACTAACATTCTCTGCCTACAACTTCATTGAATTGAGACAATCACACTATCATTCATTTGATCCATATCAAAGTTTTATTAATATGGATGCAATACACGTTGATAATTCAATGTGGCACCAGTACGATTACGTGGCTTCTACACGAATTGTAGTAATGAAATTTGTAACGCTCTTTCTGTTCTGCCCCAGCTCCGCCATTGTATATCGACTATTTGTATTTTCCAACCAACAGTGGACCTGCGACAAAGCAAGGTGCTCCATAGTAACGGTTCCACCAACAAAAAAAAAAGACAGAAGAGGAAAGTATTTAAATGTTTTGAGAAAAAACTTCACTGCTGTAATTAGCAGACCCATATGGTGTTCGGCATATGCTAGGTTAGAAAGAAAGTTATGGAAACTTTAATAAGCATGAGATAACTCCTATGCGTATCATGGGGATATTAATTTTTTATGTGAGATTTTTCCACTGGAGGCCTAGATATTATTCGTCTTTCGTTTTCACCCTGTTACAAGCCTCCGACATGTCTAATGATACAATCAAACTTCGTGTTTTACAACGCCATTATTAGGCAAAAGTGTCTTTCACAGCGATCTGCAGTCGACGTGAAATCAAAGAAGTTGAAGGGAAGGCAAAACAAGCAAATCTGCTGCTGGATGCTGGTTTCAAGGCTTCTCAATGCTAGAGATCATCAGATATATAAGGCTTCTCAATGCCGGAAGATTTTAAGATATTTGAGATATGAAAATGTTACATATGAGAGTGCGATGGGATCAACAATGTAGAGAAGTTCATCGAATCACTTCAGTCTGAAGTGAGTCGTAGACATTATCTGATGAAGTAAAAGCGAGGCAACTAGTATCATGCTATTACATGGATGCGGCATTTGTGTCAAAAGTTTTCTTTGGAACCTTGCTTGCTCACGGCCGTCGTTCCCCTAGTTTTCCCTGAATTCTTGAGAATGATACGACTAGAGAAGAGATGAAAGAGAAAAGCCGGATTGAAATACACTTGTGAAAGACCCCTCTCTGTGGAACAACATTTATGCTGGTCTATTATTGTGCTGTGTGTATTGCCAAACTGCATGTCAACATCTGTCATTTGTTTATCATTTTTGCTTCATATACACCCAAGAGAATTGAGCGGTCAGTGAAAAACGACCTCGGACGGGAGTCGAACCAGCGTATAATCTATACCGGGAACGCATGCTACCACTACACCCCCGAGAAACCTGGTAAAGGCTGGTGGTTGACAGCTATCATAGAGATATTGAAGATAAGTGGCGGTGTGAATGCACATTCTTCCTCCTATTCTGAAATTAAGGGAAGCGTCATATCTTTTGTTATAGACGTTTATTTGAAGGTTGCACGGTGAGAAACACTGTAAGCGACATTAGTCAAGAATGAACATAATTAAATTTTTGACAGAATACAATGTCGTTCATTACTCGGCTGACTTCGGACTCTCTCAAGTGGACAGTAGGTAGAACTAGAAATCGTAGATCTGTGTGCATCCACTCTTCCAAAAATTTTCAGAATATTGAGAATATTGGCAGATCATTTACAACTTTCTAATATTTTTGCCGGTGCACTGAAATGCATGAAAACTTTAATAAAAAATAGAAATGTGAATTAATTTTGCTGCGTGAGGAAGATAAAAGCATGATGCTTCGGAAAAGGGTTGAGGGAGACATTACCGCTTTGAAGTTTAGGTTAATGACTAGTAGAAAATTCTACAGCTTTTCTGGAGTTTTCTTTTCCTGGATTAGAGCGCATTTCGCTCCATAGAAGCTTCACATAACCAAACAAGGCGCTCTCCTTCACCAAGAACAGTTGCCGTCATATGTGGACCGTCGAAAAACTTGTTACTTTTCCATTACCTCGTTCGAAATAAAAGTTAGTGCCGGCGCTTGCTTCTTATTTTTATTTGGTTTTCTCAATGGAACCTTCAATTATTTCAATCATATGCGCTTGCTATTTTTATTCGATTTCTTCGACAGAATCTTCAAATTCCTCAAATTGAATGCGCTCACCTCATAGGATAATTGTTTGATGCAAAGCGCATCTTCGACGATCAAACGCGAAAGGGATCAATTGATTATTATCAGAAATCCCGGCTTTGGCATTAATGTCCTCTTGCTTATAATTTGCCGAAGCTTCTCTCCGGTGAATATCTGCCCTAAAAGGGTGTTAATTTTGATAACAAAAGCACAATAAATCCTGCCCTTGTGTTCAGATTCAATCGGTAAGTGGTTTATCGCAGCGTTATCATATTAGTAAAAGGTCTCAGTGTTTTTAGTCTTTGGATTTCTAGAACTTTAAAATGAACCACTTCCGCTGGCAACGGTTTCATTACCTTTTTCAGAGTTGTGTCCTAGAAAGAGCAACGGGGATCAATGAATCAGCACAGCGAACCTTCAACTTCAACTTCGGAAACAAAGAGCAGAGTAATCATCAGAACACTAAACTAAAGAGAGAAATAACACAATATCGAATTTTTTTTTGCCGCCCTCGAATAAAAACTCCATCTTTGTGACATCAACGAGTGGAACATTTGATAACACATAGTGATAGAGAAGACGCCTTGCAAGTGAAGAAGTCTTTAATAATGAAAAGGATCGAAGTGTAAAAAGTGAGAATTCGTAGTACGATATTCACTCGATAAAAATCATCACAGTTCCAGAAATCAAAGTTTTAAAGAACAAAGCTTATACGCTATTGATGGTGAAGAACAGCAGAAGTTTGTTTTTCGCCAAGGTTACAAACGCGAATACGATTGCTCTGACAAAAACGAAGCAAAAGCCTTCTCAACTGTTAAGGGCTGGAAAATTTTGTGAGAAAGCAAGATGACGCCCTTTCAAAGACTTAGAGAACTGCTACGCAAAAGCGTTATCAAAACAAAGGTAAGCCTGCTTGGAGGCGAATTATACAAGCAATAAAGTGGGTAACTTTTGAAATTCGTCATTGTATACTTACCACGTGAGTGTTAGCATGCTATAGGCTAACGTATACTTCCAATTTATATGTCAATCTCCTTTACTACGACCATACACGGCTTGTCCACCAGAAGCTGCTCGTGATCTTCAATCATAAATCTTTAGATAAATTTTGTGGGAATGTTTAGAGCCTTTCCGAGGTTAACACGTCAGTGGATTACGTACGGTTCGGCGATATCGCCCACTTCATCAGAGCCACATGTCCCAAAGTGAACCCTACTTTATAGCTGAGAATGGAGGACGTTCTGGTGATAGCAGGTGATATTGTGTTTGATACGTACAAAATTGAGCACAAAGCTTTCGCCGAAGCCGGTCGAGAGATAAGTCACTTCACATGAATATCAGTAATGAAACTGGAATATGTGCATGTTATAATAATAGTTGGACAAGAAATAGTTCATCAATGAAAGTCATCGTCACGTCTCATTTCTCTAGTAATCAAAAACTTCACGGTTAGGAAGCTTTTGTAAACAAACAATGAGCTATGATTCATCGAAAGAAGGCAGTCCTTTATAGGTCGAAAACTCAGTCTGTAACTTCCATCCCGTTGTTTCAACATGCACCCACCATTTCCATGCACCGTGAATTCCTCAGTTGCAATGTTTTTTTTTGTCCAGATACGGCAATGTTACAATTTCTCATTACCAATTATTGATATGAGAGTGTGCAGTACATATCAACCCTTACGGAACCTTGGATCCAACCCTCTGCGTGTCTAGCCTCCTGGGTGTTGCGTATAATAATGACATCTAACAATGGAGCGTGTGGCGTGTAACAGCTTGCTTGATCTGTAAATATTAGTTGCCTGGATACTTGGACTATCCGTCTTCACGAACTGCGCGGACCCCAGCACATCTTACATTCGTCTCGTCTTGTCGCGACTGTCGTCCACGACGGTGGTTTCATTTGAGCATGGCCACTGGTGCGAGTTTCATACCGTGATCGGAAGAATATCAGCAGGTACGAATACAGCTGATGCGAACACAGGTATGAATACAGCTGACTAATTCTGTTCACGAACACATCCGCTCAACGCGTAGGTGGTCGTCTTCGGAGACTGGTTAATTCTCGTACTGTCCTCTGATCTTCTTACTATATGATCGGCCCATCTGTGCTTCGCTCTCAATGTGAATTTTTCTGGATCACGAAAATGAGATAAAATTCTGAAGTCTGAGCCGCGCAAGCCTGCTAGGTGCTGTGAGCGCCGACTGAATTTTAGAAGAGATCGTTCAAGCGCTCTGTAAGTTGGATTGTAGTAGTCTTGACGTGGTCGATATTAGCCCACGTCTCCGCTGCATCGCAGAGTTTGACCTTCCACCGGAGATGGTTTCCAGTTCATGTGTATATAATTGCCCAGAATCATTCTGACGTATATAATCACCCACTGGCTCACACCTTCGGTGTTTAAGCTTTGTTTGGGGCAAGTATAACTGCATCCCGAGGTCCGCCGCCTCGTCAAGCCCTGTAGCTCATAGCTCAAGATATCGATTCTCACTCATCACTCTCTTGTTATCGTTACATAGTTCTATGTCGTCATGATGTATATATTATTGGTATGTTACCACTGTGATGATGTATACATATTTCAGGTTGTTGTCTAGTACCACTACATCATTGTTGTCTACATCAACTACAACGTTTTCTCTACACGGGTAATCCATCGTTCATCTTGTTGTTTATATCGATTCCAACGTTCACATCACTGTTCTATACTCATTACAATAAACCAATCATCTATCGTGTCCAGCCCACTGCGCACTGATAGTGGCAACACAGCACAATCAGTCAGCCACACACAAAGTCCATCCTCACCGAAAGGCCAGACGATAAGAGGAACTTAGCAGAAATCCTCCGTCTTATAAGTGTGCAGAACACACATAATTGCCCTGCTACGCATGGTGCATTGGCTGGGAATCGAACCCGGGTCTCCCGCGTTGCAGGCTAGCATTCCACTAGTGAACCAACAATGAAAAATTTATTCGAAACAACAGCATCAAAATTCTCTGCCCTGCACCTCTGAGCGGTCGGTTAACTACTCTCTCCTTTCTACTGATTATTGATTTCGGTTCAAATATCTCTTATATTCTTTAATATTGATATTCTCCGAATCAACTAGTAGAAACTTTGACCAACGGATCCACTGCTAGAAAGATACTCCTTGAAAACGACATCGTCAAAGCGTGAAGTGTCCTTTTGGCCCTAGAACATCCACGGTAGGTCAACTTTATCATTAATTCCTAGTTTGTTTATTGATTAGGTCTCAATGTCATTACGAATCAATGGAAAGAAATCCGACTGCTAGGACTAGATGCTGAACAAATATCTTAGAAACGACATCATCATGACGTGAAGACCTGGAAACTCCTTTGCAAAGTTGCGTCGGGAATACAAGGAATGCCCATATGCACAACCGGCATTACGATCAGCCTCAGTATCCTGCAAACTCGGTGCTCCCGTCTCTGGCATCAAGCAGCGAGACAACCAGTGAAAGACCACAAAACCACGAGATACGAAGGATACTCTTGACGCCATTGGAACTAGATCTGTTGAATACACATCGACAGGCCACGGAGACTGTTTTTTATTTTGCACGTCTAATGCAAGAACACTCTCCACTGACGCCGATCCTTACGCATTTCTTGAAGCAGCAAATTGCATAAAATTTCACGTAATTGCCGTACAAGAAACGAAAACCAGGAAGACCGACATACGTTAGCTGAACATCGGCTCACTCGTAATTCGCGGAGGAAAGGTGCCATTACGAAATGTTGGAGACGTAAGCTCTCTCGATCAACCTTCTATCACCAATCTCGCCGACTCATTCGAAATCTGTTTCCCTCTCCCAGCTATTCCTCGACTCCAACTAAAGCTTAGTGCTAATAGGTTGAAGGGAAAGTTCCCGGAATTTGCCCATAACTTCAGCATGTTCGCATGTTTTATATGCGATTTTCACATGGTTTGAAAGCTCGTTTTCTTGCGCATCGATTGATATAAAACTCTTCTATACTGCCGGAAGATGGAACTGAACGGCGAACAGAAACGACTGTTGATGCTTCACGAGTACAAAGTGGGCACAAATGCCGCTGACACTGTTCGTCGAATTAATGAGGCATTGGGCGAAGGAACTGTTGGAAAGACAGCTGTCTACGATCATTCACCATACTCGCCAGACCTGGCACCGAGTGATTACCACCTCTTCCGGTCAATGAAACACTTTCTGCGAGACCAGAAGTTCAATAACACGAGCGAGGTTGAGGAAACTCTTCGAAATTTCTTCAACTCCAAGGACAGTGTTTTCTACCTCCGCAGGATCTTCATGTTACCAGATCTGTGGCTGAACGTTATCGACTCAGAAGGAAACTACTTTGACTATTAAATTGCCTCTTGTTCGAACTTAATTAATGCATGAATAAAGATTTTATAAGCAAATTCCGGAAACTTTCTCCTCAACCTATTAAAATTATTGTCATGAACTGTTATTCACCAACTGGCGTAGCTGATGGACACGAAATGGACGCTTTTTACCATCAGCTGGAAGAAGTGAACCGTAATGGTAAGGCGTACTACAAATTCGTTGACGGAGACTTCAAGACCACATTAGGAATGGCTAGTGAGAACGAATACAGGATTGAAAAATATGCATTAGTAGAACGAAACGAAAATGTAAATCGTCTCACTGGACTCCTGTCTGCGGCACGCCTTTTGCATGGGAATTCACTTTTCGAGAAGAAAGAACAACATCGCCGGACATGGGAGTCACATAACGCCTAGACGCATACTGAAATCGACCATGTACTCACAAACAGAAGATGGTGCCTGCTCGACACAAAGTAGTGCCACTGTTCTGTACTGGTTCCAATCCCTGTTTCCCTTCGAGAAAAGATACGATTTAGCCGTAAGCTGGAAAGATTTCATGTCATCGATTAGAAAGAAGTCGTGAAACCATTCACAACAAGAACATTTTAGACAAAATACTATCCAACCATGACTGGTAGATTAAAGATGATCCGACCGAAAACTACGAGCTGCTTGTCGAAGGACTGAAAAGGTGCACTGATTTGGCTTTAGTTACTGAATCCAGAAAAGCCAATCGCATCTCCTCCAATTGTTCGAAAAGCGAAGGAAGCTGAAGCTTGATCCTAATGCAACAAATTTAGCTCGGTTGATATCAAATACCAGCTGCAGAAGAGCTTTCCAGGTGGATTTACGTCGGTAACGACAAAAGAAACTATTGGAAGCAGCACAAGAAAGACATAGTTTGAAGAAGTGCCGCCGGGGTCTGTGTGATTATAGTGTTCCGCTGTCAGCGTTAATGAACGAAGATGGGATCACGAAAACGATCTGTAAATATTGCCGATTACATTATTGTTCTGAACTCTCCGTAGGTACCGACGATTTTGGAAGCTACACCCCAAATGGAAGGTTCAGTCTTCAAACTAATAAAAGGATCAAAGAGGCGAAATCATTTTGAATGCTCGTTTGAGGCCTAGTACTCAGGCACCTGTCTACGTTGAATTTCATTTCACCTTTTGAACGGCTACGGTATGAGATCTACCAACTGAGTTATAATGTCTACAACAGGCAAAGAATTGCGTGAGAAGGTGAATGCAAGATGAGATAATTTCCTGATTATAGTTGCGTTCGCACACCCAGGATGCTTCCACACCACGCATATGCTTTAGGTCAAGTATTTTTTTTTGCACTGAGAGGTCACTAGACTTATAACCAAAACCGTCGTAATCTAATGTGCAAACTACTTATAAGCCAGGTTATGGTTGTTTGAATGAACGCTGCTTCTAAACTAAAGCAGGGATGTTTTTAAGTACTTGCTTGCTTCATGTTATTATCATCCCAACTCTTTTGTGTAGTTTCCAGTTCCTCGAGTATATGTTGCTGACGGACTCATCCTTTTGGTACTTACCTCAATTTCTCTTAAACTTCATCTAAACAGAAAGAAATGCATCGTCAAATAAAGGATGCCTAATTACGCTGGTTGACTTAGTTATATTTACTTTTTTTCACAACTTTATTGGTGTGGTATTGTTGACGTTGATGACTTTCACGATAAATGATGTAAATTGTGCTGCAGTTGAACAGTAATATACTCCTGTGATTTTCGAATTTCTATTTGACCATTACGGATAATGCAAATACACGTGGTTTGCCTGCCACATGTTCACTTTATCGTGCAATGAAATCACCATTTGTACGCAACATAATCTAAAAAATAATCAAATGTGCCCTCAAATAGTAATTAGTTGACCAGTACAGTGTCTTCCAGAGCCAGTCGATGTCCCGCTTTACTCAGACCAATCAGATACGCTTTTGTCGGCTTAGGAAGGACGAAAAGCATAGTAGGCCAGTAGCACGGGTTCAAATCAGCCATTGATCCAAATTTACTGCGCTACATCTCTGAACAAGTTTTCACCTCTCATAAAACTCCACATACCTTGATAACTTTACGAGGAAGTAGTCAATCCATGATATTAGTGTTCGTTTGGAAGTAGCACGTTTATATTGACTCGCCTTCTCGGCTGAGTACTGAGCTTAAATAAGCTATCCACATTTCCAATTTGCTTTTATAGCTTTCGTTTTCTTGCCGAACACCTGATCCGCTCGCTTGTTAGTTGATTTTATTAATTCATTTGCTTACACGACCCGTCATCACATTTTTTCTTCTTGTGCGGATCCCAGTACTTATAACATTCAATTCGTTTTTCGTCTTCTCTCTGAATATCACAAATACTGATTAAGCGAGTGTTTTAGACGCTCTTGTTGACTGCCGGAGAGTGTTGGGAGGTGGAGCACGGTTCCACGCACGCTGCGGTGAGCATCACAACCACTTTGCCACTGTGCCTCCGTTAGATGATTATCTTCCTAAAATATCATTTCTCACATATACATCATCGCGAACATCAGCTAGAATACGCGCTTGCAGCTATGATTTCTCAAATTTGTTTGTTCAATATTCAGCAAATCGAAGAACATAGGCATTTGGTATTTACCACAGCTGTAACAATCGCCAGCGATGACGAAGATCGTAAATTGTGTGTACTTTCTTAAAGATTTCTCGACGAATGTCAACTATAAGTTACTTGTAAAAATCTGTATTTTGTGTAAGATTGCCACCAGTAAAGTACGAAAGCACCTACTTGCTCTGAAGTAAACGTCGGCATTTTCTGAATCAGCAAAGTGGATGAAAGAATGAGTTTTGGAGTGAATGCGACCCTTAATAGTGAAATGCTTCTGAAAAGTTGCTTACATATAAAGAGGTTTTTTTCCTTGCAATTATGAAATCACTTTAGGTAACGCATCCACACGATTACTCATCCTTTCCTCCCTTTCACTGATTCAGAAAAGGCCGACGGCGCAATTCAGACAAACTATGTGCTTTCCTACATTATTGATGACAATCTTACATAGAATATAAATTTTCATAACTGGTTTATACTTGAAATTAATTGAGAATTCCCGACCTAAAGACCTGCCCGAGTGACGAGGGTAATAAGGCCGAAAGTATTAAAGCCGAAGTCACGTTTTTGGCCACCACTCAATTCTCTAAGGTGTACTGAAAACTTCGTACGACTGCGAAAATGCAGTAAAAACACCAGAATTTATGAGTTCTGGAAAGTTTTAAAAGTTCATTCTATGCGTAAATTAACAACAAAAATATCATTGATTATTTATCAAAGCACAGATCGCTATTGCCCACTACTGTCTGCTATAGCTCTTCATGACACCAGATCTGCTCGAAGTACACATCCGCTGCGAAGCACCAAGCTCTTCAGCAAAATCACGAGTGGTCAAGGCACCCAAAGCGGCCTGCAAGCCAGTTTCATCAGAAACAGATGGTAAGCCACAACGAGATATATCGTTGAGATCGAAATTTCCTTCCTTATCGTTTAGACCGTCCTTCCACGTTGATTTTGTTACCGTACCAACATCGTCACTCTCACTAGTCTCATCGACGTTTTTAAGAATTGTTGAACGTTTTCTTTAATAATAGTAGATCAGGACGCGCAAATCACACGTTCAATTGGCATTTTGGAGCTAAAAATTAATGAAGCGAATAAGTTTATGCAAAACTAGCAATAAAAAACGGCACAGAATGTCAAAATGGGACTTTCCAAAAACTCCCAGCACTTTCTGCTCAACCTATCATATTGCTGTTGTTCGGTGCTAATTGTATAAACTGTTGGTTGAATGAATTTTTGAGTGTAACGTTAACATGATCAGCATGCCAAATATGGATGAGAAATACGTATTTTTCCGTAGAAATACCCTGCACAATAATGCTCATGCTCCACAAATGTGATGGTTTCAAAGTACTTTATTTAAAACAAGTTTCTATTTGCGATGCGATGTAGCGTAGAAAGAG